>JAUKPP010258984.1:0-12025 GCA_032273245.1 Phyllaplysia taylori
AAAAAGGAGCCCGAGTACTGGGGTTATTTCTCTTGAATTTCCCATCCGACGGCTGTTGCGAACTTCGGATGTAGCGACCCTTTTTCTTGTCCCCCAACAACATCGCTACAAGCGTAGTCGACTATAATTGTTTACTTTGTGTGGGTGTTTTTTTTGTATTGCTTATTGTTCCACAACTCTGGATTTCAGCTGAGGAATCAATGCATGCTGTGCGACTCCATACTAAACATACAATCTATCTTCAGTACCCCCAGCAAATACAGCAGCATCAAACCCTCCCAGCAACGGAGTCGCAGCACAGAATACCACTGTTGCTTCAACAGGCCCCTCCCCAGACACCGTTCTACCGCAGGCTAGCAAAAGCGCAATTGTCACACCATCCAAATCTTCAGCCAAGGCCACGATTGGATTTGAAACCCCTAAAGAAACCCAGCCTCCTGCATCGCCAGCTAGTGCCAAAAAGTCCAGACTAAAACTGAAAGTGCAAAACTCAACCCATGTGCCATCCACTGGTTCTGAATTAAAAACACCGTCTCGCAACAGCTCAAAATCCCCTGAACCGCGAGGAGCGTCTGGTGGGGATCCACGGAAAGCTCCAGGTGCTGGTGCGGCCTCAGCTTCGACTGCATCAGAGGGAGAGGTCAAGGGAGCCGGGGTGGACACGAGCTTGAGGAACGCTGTGGAGTTCATGGGTCTGGAAGGAGACAAAGATGTGATTCAAGCTACTGTGGAGGCGATGAAACCTAGTCAGTTAACGCCTAAACCAAGGTGAGTAATATGCTATGATGCTAGGGTTGCTAATTTTCCTTATTTTAATAGAATCTGTACATTTTTGCGGGCTTTTCATGCCTGATGAAATACATAAATCTTACTTTTGTGTTATTTCAAGAAGTATTGGTGTGTTTTTGCATTTAGGGGGTGGGGTAAGTGTGAGATCATGAAGTTGACGAGCCTACTTGACGCTGCAATAAAAGTGAAGTAAATTTACTCTGGTTGATTTGGCATCCCTATTTATTATCACAGGTTGGTATTCGATGAGGGTGAAAAATTTTGAATTTGTTTGCTAGAGCTGGAGAATAGAAATCTTTGAGGATTTGTTTTATCTGGAGATCAGCAGGGCAAAAATCAGGGCTACTTAATTTTTATGCTCTTTAATAGATAAAAGAATATCCCATGTCGGTTTGATCAATGCGGTGCTAAGTTTTGGTTTGGTTACCAGTTTTACATCCCCGGCAACACTGTAAGGTCATTTAAGAGACAGGCTACATGTCCCTGCCTGTCAGAGCCAACCTGAGCTGAGAGGGAAAAAATCCCAGCAGAAAAAAACCGCAGATCGTCCGGGACCAGGATTGAACTCACGTCTTCCGCATGACAGGCTAAGAACCTAACCATCCAGAGTATCGCTTTTTAAATATATCGTGTGAAATATAATTTTTATTTGATTCGTCAGAGGGAAAAATTCCAAACTGGATGTGATGGCAGAATATGCAAAGAGACACGGTGAAAAAGAATTGCTGAACCTTGTTGTGATTGGTAAGTGTGCATGTGCACAGTTGTCAAATTGAAGCATGTGTTGCAACATAGAGTCACCTTCTGCCTGTGTTACAATCATTGGCTCAGCTTTTAGTTTATATGGATGTAGTTTAAAATTTCTCATTGAGAACTGGCATGTTTAAAATGGCAGAAGAATGGGCGCTCTGATGTGGTCTTCTTTATTTTTTATTCTTTCTTAGTGTCACTCATATTACTGTTGTTCTGAATAGGCCTTCTTCCTGGCACTGAAATTACCTTACAGTCCTGGTAGTGCTTTAGAGCCTCAACAAAAAATTAGAGGCAGAAGCCACTTTTTATTTGAGAATTACTGCTTTTGTGCTAATATCACTGTCTGAGATCGCTCAAAATTATGAAAAGTTCCTACAAAGAGAAAATTAACCTGGTATCATTCGAATTCAATACAAGTGGAGTATCTATTCTTGTAACATGTTGTGTGCTCGCAGGTCATGTGGATGCTGGCAAAAGTACTCTGATGGGTCATCTGCTGTACCAGCTGGGCAGTGTCAACAAAAAGACGATGCACAAGTACGAGCAGGAGTCGAAAAAGTTGGGCAAGAGCTCTTTTGCCTTTGCCTGGGTCTTGGACGAAACAGAAGAGGAAAGGTGAGACAGCTTAGCTTTATGTATTGAATCTGTAATGTCATAAATAATGTATGGGTAGTTTGGAATTCTGCTGAATTTCACCCTTGTATTCTCAGACTTGAACCCCAAAGTTAAAATGATTACAGTAGAACCTGTATACATCGACATTTTAGGGACTATTGCAATCACATCGAGAATAGAGAAAGTTGACTTAAGGGATGTTGATGTAGTAAATAAGAAAAGTTAGGAGTTCCAAATCGTGTCGACTTAACAAACGTCAAGATATGCGGGTTCTACTGTATAGACACGCAGTCTGCCCATCACATCTTTCTTAATTTCTGTCCCTTACATCAATACTCTTTGTTCTGGTAATAACATGCTGCCTAATTTGACCAGATGGTTTTTGGAGGGGGTGAGAGAGTAGGGGAAAAAGTTAACATCAACACATCAAACCTCATGTAGAATCAAACCAGTCAATTTGTTTCTCGTTCTTGTTATCTTGCCTACTTTCTGCCCAAATGTCCATACTTTTGAGACGTGTTATTTCAATTTCTTTCTGTAGAATTCACCGATGCAGTATTAAAGTGTGAAAAATGAATGCTTGATATATTTTTCAGGTCGAGAGGAGTGACAATGGATGTTGCACAAACCAGGTTTGAGACAGACAAGAAGATGATCACTTTGTTGGACGCACCAGGACACAGAGATTTCATCCCAAACATGATTACAGGTAAGTTCTTTCACATAGATCCTTGTTTGCGCTACATTTCTTCGTTAATTTTCTCGTCATGAACAGGAATTTACACATTTTTCTTAGCAACTAAGATTTACACGTTTTTCTTGTTGGTGACAAGGATTTTCATAATATATGGGAATTTGTGTTTTAAACAAAAGCAGCAACAATCATAAATATTAATGTACAAATAATTTTTGTGAGGATTTTCATATAAATGTAATTTTGGTGATTTTAAACTTAGAAATATAAATTTTACTCAGCTGAATGTGATCTATTGAGATGATGTTGCCCTTAATAATCCACAATGCAAGGCGCATAAAAAGTAACAGAGTAAAATGAAGCAAAGACTTTTGTTGATTCTCTCACTACGTTCTTGTTTACTTTGTCTGTAGGTGCTGCTCAAGCTGACGTTGGCATACTTGTGATTAACGCCACCAGAGGGGAATTTGAGACAGGCTTTGATGCTGGAGGACAGACAAGAGAGCATGCTTTGCTGGCAAGATCTTTGGGTGAGTGCTCGCAGTTTCATTAGAAATCTTAAGTTTTAATTCAGAGACAGGCATTCTCCGTATTTTTCCTAAATTCAGAATTTCTTTTCTTCCTTGAGAGGGAAAAACCCTGAGAAATAATTAAAAATGATATTAAATTTCATACTTCCTAGTGGAATCTGCAACCCCTACACCAAAGTTTAGGATGCTTTTGAGGGGGGGGGGGGGGGCTATTTTTTCCCATCCCTGTTAGTTTCCCGCTGATTCAAAACTCTTGGCTGTAGGGAAACAAGTTTACAAGACGTCAGTTAAATTCTTTTTTGTACTATCCCTAGATTTTCATCAAGCAGAAAAGGCTGACTACGTCTACACTCTCATTCATGAAAAGCTACAGGTTTTTAGAAAATGGTATTTATCCTCATAGTTACATTTCTTTCTCTTTTTCAGGTGTTGGCCAGATTATTGTAGCAGTGAATAAAATGGATACCATTGAATGGAGCGAAGAGCGTTATCGTCTCATCACAAAGAAGCTCGGCCAGTTCTTGTCAAAACAGGCGGGATTCAAAGATGCAGATGTCTCCTTCATTCCATGCAGTGGCCTCAGTGGAGAGAACCTGGTCAAACCTGCGGCCGAGCCACAACTGACAGCTTGGTACCAGCCGTCTGTCACTCTCATGGAACAAATCGGTAGGTTGACAAAAATCTTTGACAGGCTCTGATGGAGAAAAAAATTGAATATGGTCTTTTGTGAAACAAGTTTTTTTTTATGTTAATCTTTTTTATTTTTATATGAAGCTGATTGAAATTAAAAACAGTTGGCATCTGATGCTGATTTTGGTTTTATATCTCTCTCAATACTGCATAGTCGTTTGAAGGCAGCTGTTTTGACTCTCTACTATCCTTAAATAGCTGTAAAAGCAAAAGCATGGGTTATTTTGTTTTCAGCAGGGCTATTCATCTTGTTTTGCAATCTCTTTTCTTTTATTTAATGTATTAATGTGTTTACTAACTTATCTAAATTTTATGTTTCAGACAAACTGCGACCCCCTCAGAGACCTATTGACAAACCATTTCGACTGAATGTATCAGATGTCTTCAAAGGAGTTGGTACAGGCTTCAATGTTGCCGGCCGCGTGGGCTCCGGTTATGTGCAGCCTGGGGACAAAGTGCTCATTCTTCCTGCTGGAATCACGGCCACTATCAAAAGTAAGGCCTTGAACTTGCTTAAACTCCTTCATTGTTTTGTTTATGTACGACTGTACTGTATCCTTAACACACTGCTAAATTGTGTTCTTTACATAGAGCTATATTGTGGTGTAAGGTAACCTACAGCTGCATTGTGTTGTTAACATAGAGCTATACTGTGTTGTCCGCTTACAGCTACATTGTGTGTGTGGCGGGGGGTCTTTTTTTCAGAGATGGATATTTATTATTTCTCACTGTTCATGTCTTCTTTTTTTTTTAAAGTTGATTTCCTGACACTCTGAGAGATATTCCTCGCCTTGAAATAACTCATGGGATGACATTTACCATATTATTACATTCTGACCTTTGATATATACACTTTGCATCAGTGATATGATTTTGGGTAAACCTGGTTGTGTTTCTCTCTCAAAGATGTGTTCATAGACGACTGCCCCAGCTCTGTGGCCTTTGCTGGTGACCATGTCAACCTGACAATGAGCGGAGTGGACATGGCTAATGTAAACATTGGTAAGTATGGTTTTAAATTTCTGGTATGTTTTGGTCCTCAATTCACATCAGGGTAGAAGTCTCACAATTTATTTCTTTAGGGAGCACCCTGGTCTGATTCCAACCTGCTAGACCATTTTTGTTTGTAGACTATAGAAAGTGAGAATTTGACTTTTGAAAGTTCAATCAATATTGTTTACAGATGTTATGTTTGTTGGTTGTAGTGTTGGACTGCATTTTTAAAAAGTATTTCAAGAGCATTTTGAACATAACTCTTGCATGTCAAACTTCAAAGTGTGAACTATATGGCATCTTGTGTCGACGGCACAATGAGGAAGCCGATTACTTTTTAGTTTGAAAATTTCAAACAAAAGTTGCTGGGTTTTCTTTTTATTCATTCATTAATTTTGGAAATGATGCTTATTATTATTGAAAAAAAATTGAAGTCTTGCTCTAAATATAGTCCTTCAATGACCATATTTTGCAGGAAGTGCACTTTGTGACCCTGCTTCACCATCTAAAAGTGCTACAAGAATCAGGGCAAAGATTGTACTTTTCAACATGGAAGTTCCAATTACAAAAGGTTTTCCAGTAAGTAATTTCTAGGTGTTGTTGCTTAAACAGAATCTGTTTAGAACTTAGCATATGATACTGATACAAAGTATATTGGATGAATATATAATGCTCCATTCGGATAAAATGTCAAGAGTTTCAAGCCCTCGTTTCAAGCTAGGTGTCCTCTAAATGTCATTTTGGCAGTTTTGCTAGAATTTTTTATTCAATTACTACACATTGGGTTGTTATGAGTTCTCTAGGTCGTCTTCAGAGTTTGTGCATTCTGTCTTCCTGCAAGAAGAGCAGCAATGCCAGGGGTTATAAGGTGATGATACTTTTGAAAGATTGCTGTTTTATCAGTAATTATTAACAATGTTCATGGTGTACATCTATTCTTAGAAGTGCTCAATGCACAACATTATCACTGAACTACTCAATGTTATTTTTAAAGGCATGCGGCTTGTAAGAAAATCGTCTGAAGGAATATGGACCTCTGTGTCATCATTTGGTTCTGTTGCCTGCAGGTTGTATTCCACTACCAGTCCATCAATGAACCAGCTGTGATAAAACGACTCCTCAGTCAGCTGAACCGGAGTACAGGGGAAGTGATCAAGAAAAAGCCAAGGTTTGCACCACTTATTTCTTTTGGTATTTTTAAGAAATTAATATCATTGTGATCTCGTTTTGAGAAAGGTAGGTGCAAATTTTGCAATCAGCTATTTTGAACATATTGCCTTGCTGTACCTGCCATTGAAGGGTATACCAGTCCCAACTTAAATGAAATTCTTAAAGCAAAATGGTTTTATGGTTGAGTGTACCTTGATCAATGACAACAAAGGCACTCATTAAGCAACGACTAGAGATGTATGAACTAGTGACAGGTGATTGTTTTTAATAACTTTTCATTTAAAAAAATGCATTGCTTGGTTTAGTTACCAGTTCTACATCCCTTGTAGCACTGTAAGATCAGTTAAGTGATGGGCTACTAAGATCCTGACTGTTAGGGTCAACCCGGGCTGAGAGGGTCAAATCTCAGCACGTGCGATCGAAGTCGGATCTTCGACATGACAAGTGAAAAGCATAACCATTACACCTGGTGTTTGCCTCCTCTACTTCTTCATAAGTGTTACTATTGTCCTTGTATATTTCCAGGTACTGAAATGACCTTCTAGTGTTTCTAGGACAATAAAACTTCAACAAAACAGCAAGTTTACCCTTGTATTCTTTGCTTCAGGTGCCTGGTGAAGAACAGCAGTGCTGTGGTTGAAATTGAGCTTGAGAGATCTATGTGCCTGGAGCTGTATGCTGACTACAAGGATCTTGGTCGCTTCATGTTGAGGAACGGTGGCCACACCATCGCTGCAGGAGTGGTTGAGGAGGTGAGGATTTTGTCCATTACAGATGTAACCTAACAACAGTTTTAAAACAAATTAAGAGCTTGGAATGTGTAGAATCAACTCGTGTAAGTTTGCACTGTTATTAGCACTAACTCACGAGTCAACTTTGCCAACAAACCCTCCAGTCCTTTGCTATTCACCATATGGAGCTATCTGAAGACCAAGCAGGTAGGCAAAATGAAACTCGAGCCTGTACCCTTGTGTATACAGCATCATGAATGCTTAAAGTGTGTGTTATTGTCGTTGTAATATGGACCTGACATTAGATACATTTAACATGTTGTTATAAGCAGCAAAACTGACTTGTTCAACCATTGAAAATGCAGGATTTATTAAACGTTTATTACAATAGATTATTTCTTATCTCATCTGAAGTTATCACATAAGCAAGCAATTGCATGCCAACACAAAAGCAGGTGAGACAGGCAGCCAGGACTAATTTTATTCTGGTTATTTAAGGGGAATATGTTTTTACTAGAAACTGAGTGAAAAGTAATGGAAAAACAAAGTGTGGTAACAGATGAGAGAAAAAATAACAGTGACTGAAAGAAAATGTTCTGTTTTGTCCGCAGATTGTTCAGGTGAAACCGTCTCAGAATGGAGCTGGTCCGTCATGAAGGCGTGGAGTTCTGCCCCCTGTGCCATCTCTTGCTGAAGTACAATAACTTTTAGACAAAAATAATGAAGTGCAGTTCTGATTTGCTTAAATTTATTAAAATTCCCTAAGTGGGAAAGGGAAAGAATAAGATAGATTTATTTTATTTTTCATTAATGATTCATGTTACTGCTTCAATCGTGTTCTATTACACAGTCGACTAGAGATGAGTTGATATCGTCGGGGTAATCAGAAAGGGATCAACTCATCCGAGTTTCAACTTATCTTTTTTAGAAATGTGAGGAAAAAGAAGTACTGGGATTCAAGGAAACAATCAAACTGCCTGAAAATCAATTCAAGCGAGTTCAACATAAAAGCAGAGTTAACAGTTTTAAAAAAAACAACCACCCACGTAAAAGGTGGCTGTTCATTTCCCCCCCCCCCCCTTAAAAAAGGACAAAAAAAAGATAAAAATATTTTATTTATCCTGTCAGTTTGTGTGAGTGCATTGCATCTTTGTGCCTCAATGCAATTACAATTCAAATCAGGGCAAGAGGGTAGACGAGAGATGCTTACCTAGTCTTTGAGTGGCAGTCGAAGAAAACTTTAGAAGTTGTTTATTCTCATTTTTGAGAATTGACCTTAATTAGGCACTAATACAACTAGTATTATTTGATTTATTTTCCCTTAATGCAGCAGAGGGATAGGTTAAGTCTTTGGTTTTTCAGATCTCTGTACTACTGTCGAACCTCAGGGGATGTAAAACTGGTACCGTAAATAAAGCAAAGCAAGACGACCACTCATGTCAAGAAAAAAGTGGTATTGGACATTGTCATTTAAATTATGTAGATAAAAATGAGGAAATGGGAAGTGACTATTTGCACGGGTGGTGGCTAGAGCAGGGTTGACTACTGTATTAGGAATGGGGGAAAAAATGTAAAAGCTGAAAGAATAAGCATACTAGGCACTAGAAATCATTGTTGGATTTCTCTCAAGTTTTACACAATGTTCGAAGAATTTCATAGAAAATTCAATTATTTTAAGAGGAAAGTACTGGTACAATACTTGATATAAGCGTTCCTGTAAACAAGTGATAAACTCTTTGGTGAATGGTTTTCATTTATCATGGTGGTAGTTTTAAACACATAATTGGTCATGAATGCCATTGTCATGCATTAAGGAATTACCCTTGTGGTCCTTGAAAGTAATAATCCAGTGTCTTGAAACCTTTGTCTGTTAAGGTCCATACAGATCCCTTTACTTTATTCCTCTATTGATCTCACCCCAATCCTGGATACCATCTCTCTGCAAATTTCTTTTGATGATTTTATGCAAATTGAAGCATCTTAATTTGTATGGACCATGAGGCTAGAATATAATGTGTCCCTGAGAAAAGGCTGTATGTTCTGGCGTGGGTTTTTTTTCATTTTCAGAACTTCCGTTTATGTTTTATTTCCTTTCATTGCAGAGAAACCTCTTTTAATCCACTCTGTCCCCATTATTGTTATTTTAACGTTTTATGTGACTTTGTCTTTGTTTTGCCTTTTAGCCATAAGTCAGAGGAAAGATTTGGAAGTAATATGTGTGCAAGTATGAGCCTTACTTTTGCTTACATGGTGCAAGGTCTTTTTTGCAGATCACACACATAACTTGTCCATCCAACCTCTAGGTTGATCTTTGATCAAAATAGAAAGTCCTTTTCTCAGGGCCACAAAAGACATGCGTGAATTACTTGGTATGCCATGAAACCCCTTGTGTGAGTCCCATTTAATGTTCTTTGTGGTTGTGATAGGTGGAAGAGAGTTGCTTCAGACCCAAACTTGTGTAAGCGAGTGGAGAAGATGAGTGATGTGAGGATGTGCATGTGTGATGATAATAAAACTGGACTTACCATAAGCTGTAGGTTTTTTTTTTTTTTATGCACTTGTGGTCTGAATTTTCATCTCAATAAAGTACTGTAGTCTCCGCCTATATATAAATACGCCATGCAAAACCGGCGCTGTGGTATAATGGTTAGGCTCTTGGCCTATCATTCGGAAGACCCGAGTTCGATCCAGCATGTGGACAATCTGCATTTTTTCTGCTGTGATTTTTTCCCTCTTTGAATGGTCAAAGTAGCCTTTCTCTTAACAGACCTTCACAGTGTTGCAGGGGATGTAAAACTGGTAACCAAACCAATGACTTGGATGTTGCTTTTACACAATCATTATCAAACCTTGTTGTACTGCCTACCTTGTGATAACCATAAGTATAAGGTTGGACATGCAACAGAGCTGGCAGCACCTCATCCTCGAGGCTTAAGCACTGCCCTCTGCTAAGTAATATTGACTACCTGATGGATGTTGCTATGACTGAAGGCAGTATTATTTAAACATCGTCAGCGCTTTGATGGAATCTCGCTGACTCGTTTTTCAAAATTTTACAGGAGAGAATTAAAACTGTCTAATGTTGTTAATGTTTAGAGCTGGGGATAAAATTTTACCAACGTATTGCGATAGACATGGTGTATCAAGAATCGTTTGGTACCAAAGACAACAACCCGATTTTGATCAAAACTCGAGTTAGCGAGGTTTCATCAGATCACCGACAATATACATGTATTTAGTTTTGGTTTTTTACCCTCCTTGTGACACTGTAAAGTCATTTTAGAGGCGGGCTACCGTGACTTGTTGGGTCGACCCGAGCTAAGACCGGGTGGGACACGCCACAACAAAAAGACAGATGTTTATCCAACGTGGGGATGGAACTCCCATCCTCTGCGTGATAGACAAGGAGCCTAACTAACTTTAAGTAGATGCTGGTGTGGATATGTGAGAGCTGTCTGATTTAGTTTTGAACCAAACACTTATGGAATTCAGGATTTCATCTGGGACAAGGGATTCAGAAAAGAGAGAGCTCTACCATCTTTTTACAAAAAGCAGTATGCTGAAAAGTAAATTGCATATACATGTACATGTATATACAGTAGAACATGACTAGCAGCACGGCAGGACCTTACTGGGATCCACTTTTTTTTCCTATGTAAACTCAATTACCCATGCTTGGGTTTAGCTGGGCAAGGAAAGGCCCGAACTTGGATACAGTGGGAGGCAAAAATCAAATATCCAACTAGGGCCTACTGTGCACAGTAGCGGCATCAAGAGCACTAAATATAGCTCTACCATTGAAATAGTTGCTTTCTCTATTTTGAATTTCGGATTCTCACGTTTGGTTATGTTGTCATTAGCAACTGAAACAATGGCATCTTCCCCTGCACGGGAAGTAATCATGTGAATTTTAGAAAATTTTCGGTTATTCCCCTTTGCCCTCCTATAGCAGGAACTTGCCTTTTCTTCTGGAATTAAAAGCCCTTCTACAGCCAAGTTCTACCATACAGCCTTTGTATTTATAAAGACGGCAGAGCTGTGGAAATAGAGGATTGAATTTGAATTGAATAAGTCGGTCAGTAAGGGAGTTGAACACCCCCGTCAAGATAACCTGAGCTAGTTTCTTTTTGTACTGTCAACTTTTCGCGAGACGCAACATTTGAACTCCCTGGCTGAAAGCAAAATACTCCTCATTCGTCTCTTAAAAGTTTGAAGACAGTAAGGCTTATAAAAAGAACTAAGCTGATGTTAAGAGCTGTATGAAGGGCAACATCATCTGTTTTAGAAAAATTTGCTGATTCTTACACAGGACCTATATGGGGAGTGAAACTGATTCCTGCAGTTTGGCATTTTACGTCCCTTGCAACTTCAACCTGCTTACCATGCATCGGGGCCAACCCAAACTGAGAGGGGTGAATCCCAGGAGAAAAACACAGATTATGGTATGGATCGAACTCTAGTCTTTAGCATGATAGGCAAAGTGCCTAACCATTAAACTACACCTCAGACACCCGTCCGCTTGACTGCAAAGCTACAGCTGCCCCTTGATTCAGATTGAAAAATAGGTTGAGCCGAGAGCAACACAACATCCCAGTGGATAAACATTGTCAAACATAGATATTTTAGTTTTATGTCCCTTGCAACACTGTACGGTCATTTAAGAGACTGGCCACTTCAACCCTGCCCATCATTGTCAGGGCCAACCCATGTTGAAAGGGACGGATCCCTGCAGAAAGATGTAGAGATGGGCGAAGTGCGTAACCATTACGCTTAAATTACCATTACTACCAAGGACGCCAGCCAGTTCATAGTATGTATTGTTGAATACCCTAGGAAATGGCGAGTCTCAGTTCAATTGTTCGTAACAGCCAGACACTCTGGATTGCCCGTAACTTCAGTTGGAAGCATCTGCGATAAAACTGGACACAGAAAAAAACCAAGGTCAACTGTCAGTTTTGGTTTTATGTCCCTTGCAACACTGTAAGTAGGGGTTTTCAGCGAAAACTCAATTTTCGCAGGAGGTGTCCAAAAAGCATTTAGATGCTCGCACACGGTCGAAA
>JAUKPP010258995.1:0-12025 GCA_032273245.1 Phyllaplysia taylori
TCCCCCATGACCCTCCGATAGGGAGGATTGAATATCTCTTTGTAAAATTTTCCCTTCAAATGCAGATAATAGAATATAGGCCTAGTGTTTTCAAATGCCATAATATGACGCTACGTTTGAAAATGACAATTCCCCGAATGCGACGTTATAAGCTGCGCATTGTGTTACTTGAATTCAGCTTACGGAGTGGTGATTTATCTTACATTGAAGCATCTGAACTTACACTGTTGTAGCCTACTTTATCTTACATGAGTGTATTTGAACGTATAAAGTAACATTCAATAGTACTGGGTTTGTATTTGACTTTTAAAAAAAGAATATTTAGAATCATTATGATCTAACTGCTGCTACCATCGTTCTAAAAGGGGCCAACTATTGTTAAAAATGTGTTGCAGAAAATAAGACACTACCATAGGGGCACCTATACTCTTATTGGGAGTTGGTGTTGGTTTGGTGGGAAGAGGGAAGGTTGGAGGATGTAAGACTTCCCTTTGTATTAATAGCATTTTATGTTCTAATAAATTATCTTCCTCCTACCGTAGTTTAAATGGTTTGTTGTTGTTGTTGTTGTTGTTGTTGTTGTTGTTAATCCAGTAGCCTTTGAGCGTGCAGCCTTTGGCCCAATGCCATGTTGTAAATGGTTTGCTAAAAATAAGATCCCGTCACATTGCGTTTTCTTTCGGCGACATGTTGTTTAACGAGGCATGTCTAAGTTTGTTTGTTTGTTGTTGCTGTTGTTTTGCTTTTCAGTAAAAATAAAAGAAATAAGGTATTTTCCAATAGCTAATGTAGAAAGGCGGTGTCTGATTTAACCCGTTTCAAGTCGCCTTGCTTTCTCAGATCTCCGTTCGAAGTCTTATGACGAACATCGGTGTCAATAGGTCTTGGATTTACATACAATTTCCCTCGTTCCGCTCCTCGACTCTCAAAAAAACACGTGAAAGGGAATATATCAATGGCATGTTGAACTCCTAGCTCGCTTTGATTGCAGCGTTTATTTTCATTTCAAATGCCACAAAGTCGAGAGAAATTTACCAATTCACCCGCCTCGCGTGGTATTGTAACTTTCAATACTCACCTGAATTCAACGATATATGTAGAGGTTCGTTTGAAAGGAACTGTAAAAGTATACAAAAAGTTTAAATGGGAGGGACCTAAAAATTCCTTTTGACTTTCCCATTGAATGGATCAACGAATAAACAGAAAAACATACTGGAGTGGAAATTAATGTGTTTGGTAAAGCAAAAATTTTACGATAGAAAAATACAGTAAACGTTTTATTAAATCCCAGACAGACTTAAAAGTCGGCCAACCTTGAAATTCTTTAGTACTCAAAACGAAGCAAACATCAAACGAGAAGCAAGAAAAGGGATCGGACGGGTTGAATACGCACCAAGGAAAATACTGCCGTAATAACATTCTTTGGAATAGATAAAGTGCTAGCTTACACAATTTTAATTTTCTTTGAAAGACCATACTTAACCACGTGTAGCCTACATGTTGTGTAAGAATTTAATTAACTTAGAGCAATGGTCAACATTTCGAAAAACTTTCTACGGTTCAGACATGAAAAACTGAAAAAAACAGATGAATAAAGTAACCTCCACCACCCCCCGCCCCCCCCCCCCCCCCCCGCCCGCACGCAATTCTACCGGAGACTTTTAATATTTGTCGTTGTATTGCAGTCAAGCCTACGTTATTGGCCAACTGAAGAAAAGACAAGCAATACTGTAATAGCAATATTTGGGTCGCGCCTTTTTCTGTCTTTGAATAAAACCTATAACTTTTCCCCTTATTAGAGATCAGGGATTTGTTATTTCTATTCGCTCTCGATCACTGAAGATAAAAATATAGATCTGCGTGTACTTTAACGGCAGTTTATGACTGCATTGCGTTATATTTATGCTTTCAAAACAAAATACTAAACGCTAGAGTTCTGCTCATTTAATATGCGAGTCACTTAGTGGAACATTACGGAGCTAAGTAAAGAACTTAAGCTTAGCTTTCACATATCTGAGCTTGATTTTATTGGAACAACATCTTCACTTCTTCGCCTTGGCCAAGTTAAATTTTTCATTGGTATCTTTGGAGCTGAATTATTTCTTCGTTTGGGTAAGCAATCTATTTCAAACAGGAATATATTATATTATTATTTTATACACATGCAATTGTTGTTTTGCAATTTTTTTTCAAAGCGTTGCGGATAAAGTCTACAATTTCAATGGTTGCTAGATCAAGATTCAAGGTGAACCAAACTTTGTAAGCGATAGACCAGGCAGACTTTTTGGGGTAAAAAAAACACCGCCCTAGATACACATAGTCTACATCTAAACAAGAAAAATTAATCCCACGATAAAAAACAAATGTAAAGAAACATTATCAAAGGAACAAAAAAACATCCCCCCCCCCCCAAAAAAAAGCACAAAACCCCCAAAAACCCAACAACCCAACAACAACACAACCTCAAACAAACCAAGACATTTTTCCAGCAAACAGACGTTATAAACGCCTCCTCATTCTAAATATACGACGATCTCTTTGACACAAGATCTGCCGTAGTTGGTTCAATAGACGGGTAATTCTACAGTTCAAGGGGGTATTTCTGGAGCCATAAATCTGGTAAAACAATACTTAGCTCTTATCTCTGTGACGCTATGGGAATGGAGATGTCCCCCACACAAAGGGCAATTCTCAGGCAATGCTGTAATCTGAGCTCAGAGGTTTCTAAATTTGTGCACCAAGGATTGGTGCTGGTATGCGCCAATCGGGTGTATGTTATGCTTATCTAATTGCTAAATTCAATAATTGTCCGTATTCAAATTACTTCACGAAATAGCATCGGGGTGGGGAGAATTAAGATTCGACAAATGTTCACGTGTTACAGGGTGAGTAAAAGAGATGGTTGTTTTGTTTTGTTTTAAGGCCTTTTGCAACACTCTAAAGTCATTTCAGAGGCGGAACCTCCGTATTACGTTTATACTCGATAGGACGGGGGTCAAAGCCACGAAAACTTCAAAGAAATCCCGGTGGATTCTCAGGATTCAAACCCAGACCCTCCTCATTTGTGGCGGGCACTGTACCGTCCGGCCACAGACACCCCCGATTATACAAGAATAAAGCGGTTTAATTGAGGAATATTTATAAAAATCAATTCATCCGTTTAACTCCAGCCTTTATACCTACGCATCTGTGGAGCTAAACATTAAGGTGTGCTTAGTCTACACTTGAGTGGTGCATACCGGCACAGACAACGTTTGGATCGCGTGATTTGCTAACCTTCAATGACACGGTGACTGAGTTCAATGCGTGTCGATAGTTTTGACGTGCCAGTGAGCTGAACAAGTTGGGCGCCCTCAGTTCTGAAGGTGATGTCAGCGGCATTAAGCACGGTAAAAACATCGTGGTGCAAGTTTTACTTGATTTTCTCTCTGACTCTCTGAATAAAATTTGGCTTATACAAGATTGTACCATTTTCGATGGATTAGTACACTCTTAAACTGTTTGGAGAAAAAAAACACATTTGAAAGTAATTTTTCTTCAGACAATGATGCTGGCGCCTCTATAAACGACTTACTTTAAACTCATCCGCCACGAAGACAAATTGCGCCAAAATTTGACCGTATACTTGGAGCTTATGTGATATTATTGAAAATTAATTAGACTATTGGGATATTTCACTATTGCTGTTAGTTTGCTTTGTGTATTTTAACTGCATAAATCGTAGAAAATCATTAACTGACTTCTGTTCCTCCATTGTGGTTTATTGACAGATCAAGGAATCGGCCAAGATGACAGGAGGTGAGACAGTTTCATCCGCTCTTCCGTCACGCCACGCACAAGATATCAACATCCTAGAGGGTCATAGAGTAGTTTGAAGACAACCATGAAGAAAACGGTCAAGCTACAGGAGAACGAGCAGAAGTCGCAAACTCCTAGGACAACGAGACGCTCAAATAAAATGGAAAATGGAGACCGTGACCTCGACAGAAGTAAAGGGGAAAGAAGACAAAACAAACCGAAAGTGCCTTTGATTACGTTATCTGGGGAAGATGGAGTGAAAGATTCGAGTATACCTCCGTCCAAAGTTCTCCCTCAGATCGCTCGTGAGTTTCTCGTGACTCACATGAGTGACAACTGGAGGATCAAAAAGGCCGCAAAAGAGGCAGAAAACAAAGACAAACGGAAACCAAGCAATCATAGATCTCAAGTGCCTTCCCTACCCTTGGCTCCGGCTCCGCAAAAAAGCAAAACCAGAGACAAACATTCCCGAATGGAGCAGAAAGAGGAAGACGATATACTACAGCCGGGAGAAATCCCAACCCCGGGTCAACTGTCTCGCAGACGATTCTCTGCAGACGACATTATTCTCTCCCGCCACAGACTCTCAGTTGATGGACTTCTAGACAAACTAGACCAGAAGAATAAGAAGGCATTGAACGCTCTCATATCACCGAGAGACGCTAAACATGGAAGTGGAAGGCGAGGGTCATCATTGCTCAAGAAATCTGAACGTAAAATGACTGGTGCGGGTCATACCTTAGGCGTGATCAGCGAAAATATGAACCAAGAGGACGATGGCGATTTCAATGAATACGACGTCGACGGACTTTCTGAAGGAGATTTATCGCCAGACGACGAGGGGTTCTCAGATGATGACATCAACGAGGATGCTGATGATGATGACGATGATGATGGTGGTGATGTAGATGCTGACAAGCGTAAACTAGGTGACGAAAACGACGAGGATTCCTCAGGGATCCAAGATTCTTCCCGGAAAGGGACAGGACGAGTTCACCGTGAATCGGCGGATGAGTTCGACACAGATCTCAGTAGTGGCGAGTCAGGAGATGAAGGTAAGGTGTACAAGTTGGCTTGTTTTTCATTTCCCATTGTTTCTTTTTATTTGGTGGAGATGTTGAGACGAAAGTGGAGAATAACAACCGAGCCTTTTGAGTTTATCTCTGTCTTGTTCTTAATTTTGTTCTAAAGCCCTTCCTTCACCCCTACACCCGTGAAAGAATAGTATTAGGTGCTCCGAATTAGAATTCATCTTTATTTATCCGCATGTGGAAATTCGTTTTGCAATGGTGTACAAACACATTCATATTCATACAAGCAATAATACATACATGTAATGATAAGTATAGACACAGGTAACGCCATTCATACAAACTATGCATACACACACACCATTGCCTGTCGCTATAGTGCAGCGCCCAAGAGCAAAACAATAGCAAAACAATAGTACAATCATTGTAAACTATACTCATAGCAGAACTGTTGGGATACAATTTACTACAATAAACATAGATAAATTTATTACTTCCCTCAGCAGACTCAATAACATTGAGAAAATATGCTAATTAACAACAGGCATGTTTCACATGCTCTGAAATTTAACATACTGGCAATATTTTTGCTCTCCATAGCCGGGTACCCATTGACACCTGGGTTTGGTGAGGAAAATTCGCGCAAAATGCTTTTCCCAAGGACACAACGTCGGTCCCCAGGTGGGATTCGAACCCGCAGCCACTCGATTACAGGTCTGGTAGTATAACCACTAGGCCACCGACGAAATCCATCTCAGATAGGACGAGGATTGCAGCCATAAAAACTCGGAAACAACTCGAAGGACCTCCCAGGATTCGAACCCAGAGCTCCACATCTCTGTTTCCTGGTGTTTTGTACTGATGTTGTAAGGTAGGTGGGGGACAAAGTGAGTCGTTTTGTTTGTTTTATTCATTATATTTACTTTTTTATATGAATTTCTTTCTTTCTGTCTCTTTGGCTAGTCCAGGCGATGCTAAGTTCTCTTTCAATCGTTTACGATCAAGTACTGGAAGAATACTCACATTCAACCAATGTCCAAAGGATAATAATATAATATATTAACTTTATACATGAATACAAGAATACAAGAACAGAGCGCAAAATTTTCAACTGGTCTCAAATCTTCCTCAAGCCATAACAAGAACGAAGAGACCTATCTGTCTTTCATTCAGGGGATTGAGAGTGTGAGTTTGCAAATCGGATTTTTAAATTGTGCATCAGATTCTTAATATCGCCTTTCTGGCGATTAACACACCGGGTGTCGCTGGTGTAAGGGTTCGCATCCTCGCCCATTCCGCATTCCATTGTCCTTCTGTGTCAAGGCAATCTCGTAATCCTCCCTCCTAAACCACTGCGATCAAATATTCAATTGATGCACCTGAGTGGTTGGCAGACGACCTGTTGCTGTCTGTTCCTTGTACTTCTTCACAATTGTCTTAATCTGCCTCCTGACTTTAGAATAACATTCGAGTGTCAAACGTGCCGTAAAAGCTTCACACAAGAAACTGGAAACACGGGTAGGATAAAACAGTAAATGAGCTGGTGCCTCTACTTTACTTTACTTTGCTGATCCCCGAATGCTGGACATTCGTCCTTTTTCAGCTGACAATGTGTTCTTCAGTTGGGCCGTTGAAGCGAATAAACAGCTGATGCCTCTATAAATAAGTAGTTTCGATGCACGTGTTGATTTGTAAAAACTGTTCTCACCAGGTGTAAGTTCAGAGGGAAGTCCCTCCCCGAAAGGCGCAAAGAGCAAGACCCTGAAGACCTACTTGACCGCCTGCACTAAATGCCAGCAGAAGGCGAACCCTACCTTCGTACGCCAGTGTAATAAGGGCTCCATTGACCTGCGACACAGAATGCTCACCTACAAGGACGCCAAACCTCTTGCCATAGCGCTGGTGGTACGTATTGCTTCTGCTTGGTTTGGTTTGGTTACCAGTTTTACGTCCCCTGCAACACTGTAAGGATATTTAAGAGACGAGCTACTTCGACCCTGCCTGTCAGGGCCAACCCGGGCTGAGAGGGAAAAAATCCCAGCAGAAAATAACCCCAGATCGTCCGCGACCGGGGATCGAAATAGCGTCTTCCCGCATGATAGACGAAGAGCCTAACCATTACACAACAGTGCCAGTCTTCTGCTTGCTGTATCCATCAATGCAGTAGGGAAATTTGAATTACCACAGCGTGCATACATGTACGTACATCAATTAAGAAGTTCTTAAGCATTGAATATTCATGATACTTATTGAATGACGAAATGACTTCATTGACTTTCACTCACTGCATTTATTCACATGCTGCTGCTGGTCGCTACTGAGCAGCGCCCGGGTGAGCAAGAGTTTACGTACTCAAGGACACAATGCAGTTGTCACCCAACTCGATGGTGGTGACACCAAATGTTGCTTGACATTTCTTGTGAACCAGAGCAGCACTACCTTACAGTGTCGACAAAATTGTAAATACTCAGAAAGTTAAGTGGGAACTATTAATTAATGTTTATGATGAGTAAATCTATAACTTATAAGACACTGGTATTTACTTCCAGTAAATCAAGCCATGATATATTACTGTCATTATTTCCCCCATAAATGTTAAGCTTGCGACAAAACAAAACAGAGCTGAGCGTACAAAGTATGGAGCCACAGTGATGACACCACGCCCTGCTCTATGAGTGCCAAATGGTCGTGTAATTAGTCAAGTTTGGGTTCACTTCTCAAGTAGCGGTGTGTTGCTACCCTAAGTGTGGATGGCTTTTTGACTGCGGTGTGTCCTTGATCAATCATGTCAACCTACTCAGGCGCTGCACAGAGGCGACCAGCAGTGGCGACCATGCAAATGTAAACGTACAGTTTCATGTAACTTTTCTTATTATTTGTTTGGCTTGGTTTCCAGTTTTACGTCCCCTGCAACACTGTAATGTCATTTAAGAGACGGGCTACTTCGACCCTGCCTGACAGGGCCAACCCGGGCTGAAAGGGAATCAACTCCAGCAGAAAAAACCCCAGATCGTCCTCGCTCGGGATCAAACTCGGGTCCTCCGCATGACAGGCGAAAAGCCTAAGCATTACACCACAGCGCCGGTTTATTCTTCGTATTGTTGAGGTTGTTTAATGTGAACGAAAAGTTGCAAGATGAATCAATAAGGCCATTATAACTCTCTGCAGACGGACAGACGCACCTCTACGTTAGATCTCTCCGACAACCCACTGGGACCTCTGGGCATGTCCTACATAGCGGAGATGTTGTTCGCAAACACGGCCATTATTGAGTTGGTGAGTTACAGGATGCCCACCTTTTACACTCAAACCTGTCTAAGACGACCACCCAATGTCGAGAAAAAGTGGTCGTTTAGACAGGTGGTCGTCTCAGAGAGGGAGAAAATATAGAAAAAGTGTAAATTGAAAGTGAATGGAAAATGGTCTTTTGTGGAGGTGGTCGTCTTGTACAGGTGGTCGTTTGAGCAGGTTCGACTGTATTTTGTTCTTGTTGGCTTTTAATTCACGTCCCTTGTGACTATGAAAGATTAATAATAAAGAAGCGGTCCGCCTCGAACCTGCCTGCCAGTGCCAGGGACACTTCACCCCTGTAGAGACATAAGGATGTTTGTCCAACACTGGGATCAGACTCCCGTCCTCTGTGTGAAAGGCCATTAACACCACAAGTGCCGGTGGACAAGAATTCTGAAACCTCTTTTGTGATTTCTGATAAAAAAAAACGCCCACCCACCCGTCTGTGGGTATGTCCCGATTAAAATCCTTATGCTTCAAATAATTTGAAATACTAGAGAACCATCCTGATCGTAGTCTTACACTTAAAACATATCAATAAATAATTAATGAAATGCCCACATTCTTTAACTTTCTTTTAATGCCATAACTTTCCAACACGTCAGTTGGTTGGTTCCTTTTGGTTTAATAACGCCCAGAGTAACCTTTTATAGTATTCACCCCTGCTTATTTCCCACTTTTTGGGGGGTTATTTTGTTTTCTTAGACAGACAATTTTGCCTCATGTGACTTCGTGAGCACAAAGTGACTGCGGACTCAGCTCACAAAGCCAATCCCTCAGGGAAACTCAAGCCTGCATAATATAAGGCGCAGCGTCCACTGGCCTGTTTTGTCAGTTGCAGGCCAAGCTCATCTATATATGATATATATATATGAGCCTGGCCTGCAACTGACAAAACAGGTCAGTGGACGCTCCACCTAAGTAAAAAAAAACCAATAAGAGGCGAAAACAGCCACTGGATGGGAGCTCTATAAACAACTTACTCATTATTGCTACTACCCCGTGTCTCTCCCACCCAGCGCCTGTCCAAGACTCAGCTAGGGACGGAAGGCCTCTCCTCTCTCATCCAGACGTTGCCTAGCAACGTATCGGTCCGGAGACTGTTCCTCAACAACAACTCCCTGGAGCCCAGTGACGGGGAACTTATCGCCAAGCTTATCATGGTCTGTGAAACTATCATTGATAGTAGTTGGTGGTATTGGCAGTAGTATAATACATATATAACGATGATATAATACATGTAATAATAAAAACAGTACAAAAAAGAATGAGAAAAAACAGTTATCAATGATAAAGATAGCAAACAATACAGTACTCGTGTCAACGGTAATTATGATAGTCATAGAAATGATAAAAGTTATCTGATTCCTAATACGATGTACATGTATTATTAAGTATTATGCTATCACATAATTATTATAACTACTATTACAACCATTATGTTATCACTACTATCATTATTGTTATTATTACTATTATTATTGTTATTACTATTATTATTTTTATCAATAAGATAATAATTAGGATAAATACCACGCAATAATGACCCGCTACCATCATCGAAAAATGAGAACAATTCATAATGTACACTGACAATGCTTTTGAAAATAATGACAGTGAATGTAATGTTAAATAAAAGGTTGGTAGCCTAAGGATTATAAATTTTAACTTAGGGCTCTTTTATCTTCATTCAGCCATGTACACAAATCTGAACTAGTTTCGTCAGCATCCGAGGCCTCTTCAATATGATATATACATATCAGCCTGGCCTGCAACTGACAAAACAGGTCAGTGGACGCTCCGCATTACTCCGCGTCTTTTACGAAGAAGGGAATTAATCCTCTGATGTTGTGTAGTACATAATATGCACTCGGTACTCCTACTGAACTAAACCATAATAATAATAATATAATATCTTCGGTGATCCGGTTCTCACGCACCTTGGAAAGCGCCGGTACACATAGTCGAACACTAAGTTTCCATTAGGTGCGCGATAACAGTAACAGCGAAAACGGGAGCGCAGGGTGTGTAATAATCGTGTCCTTTGAATTGCTTACTTCATTTGGCAAAATATCGGCAGGTGAAGTTGTGCCATCTCATATTTCAGGACTTAATGCAGATGTTTGAATTTCGAATTACCAAAACATTGGGGATATAATGGACAGTTATTATGAGTGGTCGAAATTCTATTTGGGTCAATCCTATCTATAGACACAAAGAGGGATTACAGAGTTGCGTGGAACTCTTTTACTCAGCACAAGAACTTCAATTACCAACCCACAATAACGCCCCTGTTGCTTTACGACTTTCCACAGCACAAACGTTTCATTGTCCAAAAGAGACCTATTGTAATGACACACAAATAGACGAATCGAATTGATCGCACTTGAAGCATAACTTTATGTGGGAGTAAAGAAGTCAATTGTTGTTAACAAGAATGTAACGTGCCCATGAATTAAGAACACGAAGTACGCTTCAGTGTGTCTTTTCTACATTCGTCATTGCTGTTGCTTGTATATGAGGTTGCGAGTTCGAATCCGGAGTCCGACTCTTGACCCGATTAGGAGTACTTGGAAAATGCCTGTTATTTTACATATTCATATTAAGTTTACCAAAAGGAAAATGGTTAGCCGTTTTCTACCCGGTCGTGGGCAGTTGGAAGCGAACGATGTCAGTACAATTCAACGCCTAAAAATGAACACTCATAATATTGAATGATGATGTTCCAGAATGCCTTAAATCTGCTGGGGCAATAATACATTGTAAGAGCAAGGTTCCTGCTTTTCTGAGAGGATATTGGTGAAATAGTTAGGCAACTACTTTGATTATAATGCAGTCCTTTCTGTGGTTGCAGTAATCAATTTTCCCACTTAAAAGAGAAAGAACCAATTTAGATAACATGAAAGAATAAAAAGCCATCCCTGTCCAAAAAAATCTCTGCTACATTGTATTAAGAAATACTCCGGCCTTTCCGACTACTGTAATACTTTATTGTCCCAGGTACACGTGCTAAGCAAATCAAAGCCTGCCACTATTGGTAAATAAAATCAGCGGCAACGCCCCCTCGAGATCAATAACGAGAGATCAATAGAATCAATTATTATTCCCATGAACAAAGGTGGAGACTGAGCGAGGGCTCGTGTCATACATGTTAAGCCATATAGTGGTTTATGGCACGCTCGTTGACTGGGATAATGATATTCCTCTATCGATAGAGTCCCGGTTCATACCACGTAATTCCTTTATAGACTTTAGAGGCTCATGAATCAATTTCCGAGCAGTGTCTTGCGATTTTTCTTACTTTTCGTACATGAACATGTTTCACTTAACAGTGTCTACATAATGTGCAATACACTAACTGCCCTATTGATACCAAATTTAACAGTAACAACAACAAAAACAACAAAGAAAAACGTTACGACTTAATATATGAGTAAATGAATTAAAGCTAACGAAACACCAAAACGTTAATGTAACTAATGGTAACTAACTTATTAACGAATCACTATGCAACAAGCTCGGCGATTTACTGACTGAATTACTCTCTGACTGACTGACTGAGTTATTGTCCAACAAATAGCAAGTTAACGATAACGAGCGAACTAACAGGCACAGTTGCACGTTGTTTTTATTCAGAACATAGTTTAAAACAACTGTATAACATGATAATTATTATTTAGGGGCATATACACCAGCGCTGCACATTGGCGACCAGCAATGGCATACGTGAAACTGTTTAGAATTAATGTGAATGTTGCGATATTATGCATTTTAAAAAAAAGATAAATTGTATTATGCATTATTGTTCCATGTATCTAACCTTGTTTGTTAGAGAATATTCATCTCTTAATCAATAAAGTGGTGATATTTATCAATCTTCCCTCCCCCCCCCCCCCACCCACCCC
>JAUKPP010259017.1:0-12022 GCA_032273245.1 Phyllaplysia taylori
CATCAAAATTATTATTAACCTAAAACCTATAAACTAGCGATAAATATTGATTCATATCAACCACGTCATGATTCTAGGTTTTTACTCTCTTATGACGTAGTAGCGCACTAGAGAAGCTTTTTTGTTACTCTTTTGCGTATATATTTTTTTTTCTCTTTCCGCTTACTAATCCAGACCGAGCTTGCATCTCTTTATGAAATTATAAGCTCTTTGCTCTAACGTCACATTTTGTACGCTGATTGGCAAATGATTTGAAGACTTACCCTGTAAGGTTTCTTTTTAATCAAACGGTTTCGATTATCGGACTTGGAGGCCTTACTTTCAGCCCACCCTCGAAGTTGAATATAGTATTCTCTAAAATAGCAAGGAAAACATCTACAGAATTAAACTGATGCTGCTGCATTTTGGCTGATATATTTTTGGATTGACCGCTTCCAAGTTGGAAGAACATCTAAGTGTCTCTGCTGGGATGTTGTATCCCTCTCAGCCCGGGTTTGCGTGATAGGCCTTATGGCAGAGCAGATGCTGGTTTCATCCTCTGAAGATTGTGATGCAGTTTAGACAAAAGGGTTTAGGTGTTTTGCTGGGATATTTCGTATGTCGTGCGAAGAGGTATCTTTTCTGGTTTCAGATATGGAGGATATCCGAATAATTATCCAACATCAGGGTTTAAAGCCATCGGAGTCAATATTGGCAGTAGCAAAATCTTGTCCCCCTAACAAAATACATGAATCTGTGTCCATGTTTTGTATCAAACTGTCAGAGGCCGTTCAAGGAGAAACGTATCAACTTGTGATGGAAGTGTTGTCCTTAATGTGGTAGTCTAGGGTTTCGCACAGACTTGTCATATCAAGGATAAAATTTCCATTAACAAGTTCATCACCCAATCATTCTTTTGAAAGTTAGATTTATACAAGTATCAGACTGAAAGTTTAATTTTTCTGGATAATCCAAATGATTTGATTATTCGGGGGGAAATATACTGTGTATGATCCAAAATCCAGACTCTTAATTGGATAACTGGAAAGACATGGAAAGTCAAGCAATGTCACCTGCGAGGGCTAGCTGACCTCAAGGCTCTTATAAAGTCGCTCGATATTTGCACTTTCTTCTAGCAAAATGAAGCAGTAAAATACAGATTATGTAAATAAACAGGTGCCAGTGGTATGATACTAGGCTATTTGCGTCTTATGCACAGGAAAAGAGTTCACTGTCAACTTGGTTCAGTTTTCTAATCAAATATCTCTGTCACTCTGCTGGAATGTTGGGTTCTTCTAACCCAAGCCAAGGTTGGCCTTAGCAGGCAGAGTCGAAGTAGACAGCCTCTACATCGTTATAAGGGGCGTGAAATCAAACCATTGCACACTGACGGGAGTTTGATCTCCATGCTAGATACTTATAATTATTTCTATCTGTCTTTTATCATAAATGCTGTGTCCCTCTCAGCCCGGGTTGACGCTGACAGGCAGGGTCGAAGTAGCCCGCCATTAAAATGACTTTATAAAATGTATTATGGTGCTGCAAGAGTGGAGGAGACAACTCAATATGGATTAACATACACTTGCGGTGTTGCAAGGGACGCAAGATTAAGATCTAAACCAAGCCAAGCCAGCACGAGGACGTGAGTTCGAGGCCCGCATGGGGCAGTTTGTTTGATCGAGTATATCTCCGTTTTTCTCCTGTGAAAATGTCCCTCTCGGCCCGGGTTGGGCCTGGAAGGAAAGCTCGTCCCTTGAATGACCTTACAGTGCTGCAAGGGACGCTAAGCCAAAACCAAACCAAAAGCACAATACCACACGCGTATATAACACTTGCTGTTCTCATAACAATTTCATTTGTCTGTTCTGGGTTTTATTTATCAGGATTTACTTCATCATCAGCCCCAGTGGTCTATTTAAGTGCCAAAGAGTAGATTCGGACAATCATAATACATATTATTCACACAAAGAAAGAAGTAGAAGGAGCAAACCACTTCGGAGCGCCCGCCAACCGCCCATCATCCCAACTCTGCCACTTCGCTTACGTAACTAAACGTTCAGTAACACACAGATCTTTCGATAAAAGGTTGAAAAGTAAAAAAGGTCAACGCTTTGTCGCACTGCATTTATTTCGCTCTCATTTTGTTTTGTTCTGAGTTCCCTGTCTTTTTTATGCAACCCCCCCCCCCCCCCCCCCCCCCCTTTCCTTTCAACGTCCTCTCGTATTCCTGGTTCATTTTAGAACAACAGGAAATAGCAAGCCAGACAAAATTGAGGGCTGCACTGTCAGAAGATAATTAACATAATCACACAACATCCTGCTTTTTAGGGCTTATGAATTATTACCAAATGTCAGACTTAGAAAAGTCAAACGGAGCTGGCTGTGATTAGCCGGCGAGCCAGCATGTCGACCTTATCGTCATCAATGTCATTAGGCTCATTATTTATCTCATGATGAGCTTTAATCAGCCCTGCTCAGAACGTTACAAGTGACGGTAATGAATTGGGGGAATTCGTACTGCCACTGTGTATTTAGAACAAGAGGATACTGAAGCCATGAGGGGAGGGGGTAAAGAGAGAGAGAGAGAGAGAGAGAGAGAGAGAGAGAGAGAGAGAGAGAGAAGTATCGAGGGAAGAGAGAGGTAGAGAGATGAGAGAGAGAGAGAGAGAGAGAGAGAGAGATTTTGGTTTAGTTACCTTACCAGTTTTACGCCCCCTGCAACACTGTAAGGTCATTTAAGAGACGGGCTACTTCAACTCTGCCTGTCAGGGCCAACCCGGGCCGAGAGGGACTAAATCCCAGCAGAACAAAACCAAGATTGTCCGCGCTTGGGATCGAACTCGGGTCCTCCGCATGACAGGCGAAGAGACTAACCATTACACCATAGCGCATGGAGAGAGAGAGAGAGAGAGGGGGGGGGGGTGGGGTGAATAGAAAGACTGCGGGTATGCCTTGGGGAGAAAACTGGTTACTTAGCTAATTAGTTTATTTTTTCTTGGTTAGCTAGTCAGTTATTTAGTTAGTTAGTCAGTTAGTTAGTAAGTAAGTTAGTTAGTTAGTCAGTTAGTGTTGACTTTTTCACTACTTTATAGAGAAGCCAGCCTTTTAAACAAAGCAATAGAGAGATATGGAACAGAAAGGAGGACCAAGAGAAAGACAGAGAAGTTGATGAAACGAAATATAGAGATGAAAGGTACAGAGAGAAAGAATCTGGAAGAGATAAGAGTCAGTGAGCAGCAGAGAAATGGGGGATGGAGAGAGATAGGCAGACAGATCGCAAAAGAGTGATAGAAAATGATATAGAGATAGAGAGAGGGTTGAGCGAGAGTGTAAAGAAAAAGAAAAAAAATGTAAAAGAAGAGAATGTGGATGCATGTGTAGGGTGGGGAGGAGAGGGAGAGAGATGTTCACTGATGGGCTAGGAGGATAATGAGGCATAGTTGTTGGGGAATTTCCGGCCATGATACGACGGAGGAAGGATCTATCTGCCACGCGCTTTTTAACGCTAATACCAGCAGATTTCTACCGTCATGTGAGCGTTGCTTTCTTGACACCACGACTTTATGTTTGTGTAATAACATGACAAAGCCTATCTTGGATTGATATAGATTCCTCTTTTGCTGAAAAATGTATATATAGGAATATGCAGACTTTGGTTATGATAGCGATAGTACTTGCTATTTTAGGCCTGCACTTCCCACTAAAAAAACAAGCTGGATGGTCTTTTCGATGTTGAAGGACGTTTTTATATCTCTGGGACTTGTGACAAAACCATAATATCTTAAGAATTAAGATACGGAAGTAGGCCTATAATGGTTAGACTCTTCGCCTGTCATCCGGGAGATCTGAGTCGATCCAACGCGTGAACGATCTGGGATTTTTTTTGCCCTCTCAGCGAGGTTGACCCTGACCGGCAGCGTCAAAGTGGCTCGTCTCTTAAATGACCTTACCGTGTTGCAGGGGGCTTAAAGCTGTTAACTAAACCAAAAGAATTACAAATGAAAAAGAGAAAAACGAAACCAAGCCACACCAAATCAAGAAAAATTAAGCATAACATCCCCCCCATTGTGACTATCCTTAAAACAGAAAAATGAATCAGCAACTGAGAGAGAGGAACTCTTCAAAACAACATTCATAATAATTGTATTGACTGAATCCATCAGTACTCTTGCCCCCAGGGGCCCGCCTAAAAGTATCCTTGCACTGTTTTACAAAGGACAAATAAGGAAAACCCAAGCCGAACAAACCCGAACCAAACCAAACCAAATCAAGCCAAACTATACCAAGCCAAACCAAGAAAAATTAAGCATAGCATTGCTATATCGTGATAGTCATTAAAACAGGAGAAAGTATCGGCAACACAGGAATACAGGCTTAACAAAAGCATCATTTATAATAATTATATTGACTTAATCCATCATTGCTCTTGCCTCTGGTGAATTGGCGCGTGGTATAGAGACGCTAAGTTTCCTTGTCTCCCCGACAAAGACATTCGTGTGTGAGGGGGAAACTCGTGACCTATGAAGCTGGCAATAACAATCAGACATAATCTCTATGTCAATGATGACTAGCCAGTTAGTTTTGCCAGGGGAGGTGGGCAAACTATCACTATTTTATTCGTTTTTGTGTTTTTTTCGAATCGCTATGGAATTCCCATATCCAAATTGCGTTGTTCATTTGGTTGTGGTTCAACGCCCTTTGAAACATCATGCGATTATTGTTAGAAGCAGGCTATTTTGACGCTCCGTGTCAGGCCCAACCCGGGTTGAGAGGAACGCAACATACAAGCAATGAAATGGGAATGCTAGTCCGGCATGAGAATCAACTCCAGTCCTCTGTTTGACAGGTAAAGAGCAGATTACACCACGGACGCCGCTTTATTAAAGACCCTTATCCAAATGCAAAATTCTGAAGTTACTGTTATCCGTTATAAACACGAGGTTCTATCTTGAATATTTTTTCTCGCTTCTTTTCTACCGATGCACAATTAATGTTAAGAGAATCTGATCTTTTTGTCTCCCCCCTTTTCTGAAATGAGTCGCCTACGTTTTGAAGAACGCAACCCCGAAAGAAAACGTAAAATTTCACTTCTTTGAAGGCAAGAAAACCCTGCTCAACTCTCAAAACAAAAGTAATATTGTTCGGATCTCACAGACAGATTTATCCAGACCTTTCGTAACGATTATTCGCCCGGGCGGATATTCCAGCAGGATACGTAGAGAGTAAAACACAATGAGTTCCCTCTTGTTGGATTAATCGCCTTTATCGATGTGAGAAACAAGACTCCTCACGCTTAGATGATTAGCTGTCTTATTCTTTTGTCATTAACGTTTCCATGATTGTCAAATCGTTCTGGTAGGCGAAAGTACCCACGCTTGGCAGTCGGATAGTTTTTCGACATTTGCATTGTCTTTGTTTGGTAGCACTGTTGTGATAAAGGGAGTGGGGGTAAATTATACACTTCTATTTATCTATCTATCCATCTATCTATCTATCTATCTATCTATCTATCTATCTATCTATCTATCTATCTATCTATCTATCTACCTACCTATCTATCTACTTATCTACCTACCTACCTATCTATCTATCTATCAGCTATCTATCTATCTATCTATCTATCTATCTATCTATCTACTTATCTACCTACCTACCTATCTATCTATCTATCTATCAGCTATCTATCTATCTATCTATCAGCTATCTATCTATCTATCTATCTATCTATCTATCTGTCTGTCTATCTATCGATATGTGTCCTTTGCTCTACTTTTCTCTCTCCCTCTTTCTCTCTCTCTCTCTCTCTCTCTCTCTCTCTCTCTCTCTCTACCAATATCTATTGCCTTATGACCTTCTAGGTGGAAACAAGCAAATAAAGGAACAAACGATCTGCCTTTATCACTGTAGTAATGGAGTGAGTGTTTGTTTTTGCTCGTGTAATAGGATCTTCACCTTTCATATTGCAGAGGACGGGAGTTCAAACCCCAGAGAAGGATGAGTGTCTCCTTCTCGTTTGTAGAATGTTTTGTCCCTCCCTGCTCAGGATGGCCCTTACTGACTTTACAGCTTTACAAGGGTCATGAAACCAATTAGACCAAACCTATGAAACAATATCAGTAAAGTATGCAGCGCAATTGCCTGCGGCCTTCACTTGCACAGTTGCAGGCAGTCACTAGCTCATGATAAATATGTAAATGAATTTCAATCAATCTTTTCATTTTGATACCACTACGCAGTGCGTTCTCTCATTCTTACTCTCTCTATCTATCTCTCTCTTTCCCCCTCTCTCTCTCTCTCTCTCTCATCTTTACCCCTCTCTCCAGATCTCTCTTTCATTATCTTTCTTTATTTTTGTTTATCTTTGCGTCCCCCCCCCCCCCCCCCGGGCGTGTCCCCATATTGCTGCTGTTGGGCATGGTGGCATTTACGTTGTGTTTTTCCTTCTTTGTCTTACATCTTTCACAGGCTAACTCGAGCTATTATAGCCTATGCTCCGTATGCAATGTACTGCATTTTCACCCTCCTAATTCTATCTGTCCAACAGGATTAGACAGAATTAACAATCCTCACAAAACAAACAAACGAAAACGCCCACACACCCTGAAACTCGAGGATCAATTCCTGTAACTCCAAGCAGGGCAGGTCGTGAAACGATCCCAGCAAACACCCATGATTGTGATCTCCAGAACGACGAACTGATGGTTGGAGCACAGTCCCTCTCTTGTCATGAGTTGGGGGCATCATGGGCAAAGTTAGAAATAGTTTACAAGCTCTGAGAGGTGTGTTTAATTGTTATGGATGATATCTCCAGAGATCTTCCCGCTATTTCACTGGAAAAAAAATACATGATCTAGACCAGACATGAGCGATCATATGCCACCTCCCTCCCTCCTCCTTCCCCTCCCTCCCTCCTCCTCCTTCCCCTTTCCTCCTGCTCCTCCCCCCTCCGCCCCACCTCCCCCCTCTTTTTTTTCCTACGCTTCCCCTCCATTCCAAACCGCACCCACTCCAAAAACATTAATACACCTTGCGAAAAAGGACCTCAATAGGACATTCATAGACATAACACAGATGGAATGACCCTCAAAGGAAGAAATAACTCAGTGTTACCAAGAGGCTAAAACAGCCAAAGATGCTTGCGAATCGCTAAACAACTAACTTTGAACTAACTAACTCACACATGTATTAAGGTACGCCCTATTCCGCGAGTATTCTTATCTTGTTTTGTTTTGGTTTAATGTATTTTATATGTCTGCTTTGAAAACAATCTTGTTCACCGCTATACTTATAATGCATCTATAGTCCCATAACACAACAGAATACTCCATGCGTCACGGTTGTTGTTTTTTATCCGAGTGGTCACTTTGCTGACATCTTACGAGTAGACTCCGCCCAATGCTCTCTGATTTGCTGGTTGCGAATGGCAGCGCTGTTTGACGAGCTGAACGCGCGACTGTGTTGAAAATAGGACTGTGGGAACCATTTTGCTCAGTAGGCAAACAATTAGTATTATTTTGAAAATAATATCTGGATCTGACAGCTCGTAAATACAGCTATTGTGGTAAGTTTGCTATTTTAAAATGTTTTCTATGGGTTGCAACACTAAATTTGTGGCTCGTCATAAGAAAACATGTCCTTGTTTGTTTAAAAAACGCTGAACTCGTATGCTTGTGAAGGCTTTTCTAAAATCACTCTTGCCTAGTTTAAATCAACCGCAACATAACTGTAAATTATTCTTTTATTTTCCCTAGATTGCCGTCATGAAAGATGCTGGCCCTCACCTTAAGCAATTGGTTTTGGTGTCTCAGCTGAAGTTGCTCTCAGACGAAGTGAGGGAAAACAGCCGAATTTGCAGCGCAAGCGTGGTTGCCTTTGGTAACTCGGAGAGAGGCGCAACTTACATTTTACTGACAGAATACACGCTGTTTTTGCCTTGCTTTGTGACTTCATGTTGTTATGTTTGCAGTGAAAGTTGTTGGATTAATGAAAACTTGGAATCGAATCATTCTCGTCTGTATGTTCAAAGAGCAGATTAGCCTAAGGCAGGAAAATATAAGAGATGGAAATTCTAACCTACAAGTCTGAATGGTAAGCAGGCAACACAAATAACGGGTTTAAGACAACAGTTCTTCGGATCTGTAATGGTGACCACAATACAAGGCATAATTACACTTCATTATATTCATGAAAAAAGACGAACGCGCAACTGGCATAACAGGAAACTGTTGATAGACTAGAAGTAAAAGTGAGTTGTACAACGTTAACTAGGAAAGGTAAACCTACACACTGCAACGCCCTTGACTTTAGATTTGGCCTTTATGAATCCCAGTAATCTTTGTTCTGGCTTCCGAGATGCTGTCCCTATTCCTGTATCCCTAGTAAAATTTGAATCTAGTGTTACGTCAAGTTTGCCTAAGCCTGCTTCGGGGTGTAAAATGAGTTCCAGAGTCCCAATGAAGATAACATCTGCTATAATCCGCCAGAGTTAGATCTACAGGGTGGTTTTTTTTATTGATCGATTCTAAACTTTTATAACTAAAAGACAGTACATGGTAGAAACATTATGTTCTCAACCGATTAATCCTCATCCATTTAAGTTTTTTCTGGTACCAAAATCATTTGAATCCGAGAACCCACTGCGCGATAGCGCCAGTTTGCGCGAACAGACGCCGATTTTTAGCGCGCAGAAATGACGCTAATGTTGCATAATTTACTAGTGCGTCTTGTGCGTTTACAAAGCAGATTGCGTGCTTGCAGCCCTGAGGAAATTCCCACTCTGCACAGCGAGAAAAGCACCATCTAAAATTCAGTCAGAACTTGATATCAAAATTTGGTAGAAACTGGTTATTTTAACTGCTACGACAACAAAGATAGTATGAACTGGATTTGAGAAGTCCATGGTGCCCGATCAATGACAAAGACGACTTCGTTAATTTGATACCACTAGAGACATCCATCGCTTTCTAACCTCAAACGATAAATCTCAATATTCTTTTTCGCGAAATATGAAGCCAGAGTTTGGTGGACATTGTTCCTTTTTAAAAAAAAACAGTTTTAACAATCTTTTTATTGCCGTACGATATCTTCTAGCAATCCTTCTAGTGCGCTTTTTGATGCCATGATCTAAAAAGGGCCATGTTCCGTTAACTCCTTTTTAAAAAGCCGTCTCTACCAACATAATCTTATCAAGCATCGCAGACAAAACTTAAATAGCCAGAGAATGGTGTGCAAAACACCGTTTACTTTTATCTCTTACCGTTTTAGAGTTAATTCAGTTTAGAATCGATCAATATAAAAAAAAAACACCCTGTATATTCTAGATTTAAGACTCAGATCCAGATCTGGTATATAGACTATTATTTGACCATCTGACACTAGTCACCCGAGCCAAGCTTAAATCAGACTGCTAAAAGGTAGCTTACCATGACATATTATATTTAGTGTATCGCATTCCTTGCCATGACAAAGGGTGGCCTGAGACATTTCGCTAAACTTCACTTACTTTTTCAAAACACTATCAATATGTTCAAAGCCACATACCCATGTACTATTGGAACATTGAAACTACTTCCCCATACAGAAACTTTCTTTTTTCAGTTTAGCCATGCGAGGTAATGTCTGAAGCACTTAGACTTCCCCATAAGCCTACACTGGTCTACAAGAGGGAGTTGCAGTACAAAGGAATGGAGCAAAATATAGGTGAGCCCTATCCAGCACGAAGGTAATAATAATAATGGATTTCATTTGTATAGCGTATATTCCCAATACTGGCTCTATGCTCTTTACAGTCATTATTACCCTGGCAGACCAAAGTCATTCAGAAACCTTCTCAACTTCCTGGAAAGCATACAGTGCAAATTACCATTTTAAAAGCGCTCAAACACTAACAAACGGACAAGATCCTTGCTGACTATAGCCGGCTATCCATTCCCACCTGGGTAAAGTGAGGGAAATGTGTGTAAATTACCTTTCCCAAGGACACAACTTCCGGCCCGAGCTGGGATCCGAGCGCCGCAACCTTCCGATTACGAGTCCGTCAGCCTAACCTCTAGACTACTGACATCACAAGGTACGCATTTTGTAACTGAAGCGAAACACAGTATACATAATATTATAGTTAGTATGCATATGTGTTGGGTCCAAAAAGGCCGTTTGCTTTTAGGTTTGTTCAGTTTGGGTTGTTAAAATTGTTGCTTTTTTGTTTATGGAATAGAGATTTTGATATCTTTATTGCATTAATTGCTTGTGCTTTTTAATGCACAGAGCGGGTTTTTTTTGTCAGGTTTCATGCTCAGTTAGATGAGAAAGTTATTGCTACTCAGCTTGATATTCAAGCAACAATGTACACGTATATGATTTGTAAAAGAATCATTGAGTGTGGTTAGAAAAATATCTACTGTAGATAATAGTTGTTTATTGTTGCTGTTGTTTGTTTTTGGGGTTGGTTTTTTGTTGTTGTTGTAAAGCAAATAACGAGACATCGGCAAAGACAATAAACGTGTCTTAAAGATTAGCCTCCGCCTTGACTTGCCATCCTAGAGACAAAAATGAAGTTTCCGATAGACCAACAGAGCAGCTTGTGGTAGGCTTACTACGTGTTTTGGGTGCTGTTTTTTCATGACCAAATGCATCCGGGTCAAAAGTTAGAAGTTACTTATTCATCGAGGCACCAGCACTTTTGGTGTCTTAGATTAACGAAGAGGTAACGCAACTACCCCTTCATTTGTCCATGATGTGTTTTTAAAAGCATTTTGTGCTCTCGGGTTTGGTCTCGTCTGGTTTCCAGTTTTACGTCCCCTTCAAGACTGTGAGGTCATTAAAAGAGACGGGCTACTTCGACCCTGCCTGTCAGGGCCAACCCGGGCTGAGAAGGAAAAGATCCCAGCAAAAAAAACACCCAGATCGTCCGCGACCAGGGATCGAACTCGGGTCTTCCGCATGACAGGCGAAGTGCCTAACCACTACACCACAGCTCCGGTGTGCTTTCGGGGCGGCGGCGTGGATTTAGGTCGTGATATCAGAGTAAGCAGTCTATTTTTAGAGAAATCTATATTATGTTCTCACTTTGAAACCTTGTAGGACAGAAAGTCAAGTAAAGAATACCGATCTCACGATTTTTAGCAAACTCGACAATATTTTTAAAAATTTTAAACTATATCAGAGATGAAAAAGGCAAGTACATAATGTGTGAGGTAATGGCTTCATGGTGAGTACAAGAAAGCTCTTAGACTCGCCCAATCGTGAGAGACGTAGATATCTGGGGTTTCGAGTGAATTGACTTGAAAACTACGCTTTTCTCACGTTTGATAATTGTTAGAAACACCAGTTATCCACTTCTGCTTACTTGTCATTCACTTCTGCTCACGATTATCCACTTCTACATCAACGAGCCGCCTATTCAGCCATTTAGGTTGAAGATTTTGCCATACTAGGTTAAAACAGAGTTTATCAGTGATGGATAATCCAAAGGTTCGAGTAGAGTTGCGTTTAAAACTAAGAAGTAATTGAAACAATTTGCGTAAAAAGAATGCTGACAGAGCAACGAAGAGACAGAGAGAGAGAGAGAGAGAAAGAGCGGGTTGTGAAAGATAGGCAGAGAGGGAGAGGCGGCAAACGAGAGAGAGATATAGGGAGAGGGGTGAAGGACGACATAATAAGAAAAAACAATAAAAGATGATATTGATGTTAACTTCGTCACACAAAATTCGTGTTACGGCGATAACGGCGATTATTGGGAGAGAAGGGGTTTCCGCGATAAAATAGCTATCCTATTGCACCTATAGTATTGTCAGTTAATTACACGGATTGAAGACAAACAGAAACAAACGGAAGCTTGTCACAAGTTATTGTCTAATTGACACAAAAAAGGGTGGACAGGGGGTAGAGGGTATTAATTTATCATCTTCTATCGGGTAAGGGAATCCATGAACAACCTATCATTCTATAAAAACACAGCTAACGCGCCCGGCAGGCAGGGTCGAAGTAGCCCGTCTCTTAAATGACCTTACAGTGTTGCAGGGGACGTAAAACTGGTAACCAAACC
>JAUKPP010259028.1:0-12022 GCA_032273245.1 Phyllaplysia taylori
GAACAAAGAGAGAGAGAGAGAGAGTGGGGGGAGGGGATAGACAGAAGGAGGAAGAAAAAGAGAAGGAGAGACAAACTGCCAAGATTCATGACGTTTCATGGCGTCACTGGCACTGTTCTCTTTCTACTGCGCACCACAAGCGTAGAGCACAGTGCAAGCCTACTACAACAACTACGAGTGGCCAAGGAAGTCCAAGTCATACTCGTCTTACCCTTGCATTTCTTCCGTGTGAATGTTAGGCAATTTAATCAAGTGGCCTTATAATTCCGAAAAGAAAGCACATGCGCAAATTTTACGGACACATCCCAGTAATTATTCGAAACTAGGTTCGCACTTAGTACTCTGTGCTTCCCTGAGCAGATTTACTCTAAACCAAAAAGTCGTCCAAACCGAAAGAATTTAGTTGGTCCCGCTGATTTCGGTTTAAGCAGCATCCACTGTATAACACTTTTGATTCATTCAAAATCAAGAATTTTATCAACAGATATAAATTTCATTTTCTATCTCCTGTGCGGCTTTAAAATACCCTAGGAAGAAGATCATTAATCCTGCTTAAAAAAAACAACCCCAAAAACCCCAGAAAGGGTGTGATATCATTGCATCCACAAATATTCAGTGTTTTGGTTTGGTTACCAGTTTTAAGTTCCCTGCAACACTGTTACTTCAACCCTGCCTGTCAGGGCCAACCCGGGCTGAAAGGGAAAAATCCCAGCAGAAAACCCCCCAGATCTTCCACGATCCGGGATCGAACCGGGGTCTTCCGCATGCAAAGGCGAAGAGCCTAATCATTACACCACAGCGCCGGTTATATTTAGTGTAAAAAATAGGACAATATTATCCCTATAATATTATCTAGCCTTGGTAATCTGAACACAACAATTTGGTACAACCTACCTATTGAGTTTGTGGCAACACTACGAGTGTAAGCCAGGCGTCGCTCAAACCATGTGGAGGGTTCCGGAAAGTTTTCCATGAAAAAGTGCCGGAAGACTGGCTTAAAGTGAGCGCAGATCTCTTGATAAGCCTTGAATCTTTTGTCAGGGTTACTGCCTGCACCCTGGAAGATGAACAATGGAGCAAATTCATTATCAACAAGACAATACTTTATCAAATTTGTTTTGCAATTAGGTTGAACTATTATTTGCCACAATAAAAAACTTAAAGAATTTAAAACCTCTACAGAGAGCATTATAATAACAATTTAGGTTTTGGAAATTTGTGGTGGAAATGACAGGACAAATGTATGATTAAACATCATTTCAGAATATTTATGGGACTCGCGGTGAAAAGGAAAAGTGATTGAAAGACACCCAAATAGCATGGAAGGTCTCAGGCAAATTTGGCCAATGGTGATTGGCAGAGGGAAATTGATAGAAAATAATAGTCAACAAGCATAAACACCAAACTCATCCACAAACATACACATTAATCCATCAGGATTTCGGTAAAAATAAAAAATCTGCTTAAAAAGAACCACACTGACAGAAACAAACTAAGAGAATAGTAACTTAGTAACTTTGGTTTGGTTACCAGTTTTACGTTCCCTGCAACACTGTAAGGTCATTTAAGAGACGGGCTACTGTGACCCGGACTGAGAGGGAAAAAATCCCAGCAGAAAAAAAACTAGATCGTCAGCGATCGGGGATCGATGTAGGGTCATCCCGCATGCAAGGCGAAGAGCCCAACCATTACACCACAGCGCCGGTAACTTAGTAACTAATACTTCCACAAGATGTATGACACCACTGGGGGGAAGGATGCTGATAGGTTTGATTACCAGTTTTACGTCCCCTGCAACGCTGTAAGGTCCTTTAAGAGACAGGCTACTTCAACCCTGCCTTTCAGGGCCAACCCGGGCTGAGGGGAAAAAAATCCCAGCAGAAAAAAATGCAGGATCAAACTTGGGTCTTCCGCATGATAGGCAAAGAGCCTAACCATTATACCACAGCGCCGGTGGGGATGCTGAGTAAGTTGTGCACGACTGTGGCTGACCAGTCCAATTGATAGTGAGGGGGCGAATTTTCGATAATGATTCCTTTTATTATGAGAGCACAAACTTCAGTGGAATAACAAGCAGCTCAGGTTGCGGGTCGTGAAGTGGTTTAAATTAGCAGCTCTAGCAGTGGAATGATGGTATTCAGTGATTTGATACCAGTTTTACGTCCCCTGCAACACTGTACGGTCATTTTTAAGAGACGGACTACTTCAACCCTGCCTGTCAGGGCCAACCCGGACTGAGAGGGAAAATATCCCAGCAGAAAAAAACACCCACATCGTCCGCGACCAGGGATCAAACTCGGGTCTTCCGCACGATAGGCGAAGAGCCTAACCATTACACCACAGTGCCGGTGGTATTCAGTGAGTGCTCGATAGGTACAACAAACAAGCTGTCTCATGCAAAGCGCTTTAGGGAACTAGAAAAATAACACACGGTGGGTGAGGAAGTGGGTAGAGACACACCACAGCACAGTCTGTGGTGCCTCTTGAGTTCTAGTCGGCCAGAACATTTTCATTGTTTTATTATCATTGGGTCCTGATGTTCACCTAGAGTGGGATGCGCGGCCGTTTTTTGGACTAAATGCTCCATTCCATAAAAGCGTTATTTCGATACGTGAGTAATTTTCAACTGAACTCAACCTGCCAGCACGTGATTTTGTGAGTTACTGTGAGTATTGCTGATTATGAAATGGAACACTTAGTCGAAAAGACTGCCAACTAGCTTCCTGCATCCCACCACTAATGTTTGGTTTGTAAGCAGTGAGCTTTCAGTGTCGTGGTTCTCCCCACAAACGAGCAGCGACTGCGTAGTACTAGTGCAGCAACCATTAAGTCAGTGATGTGATTTGGAACCTCCTTCCCCTTGGAGTCCAAAATGACTCATTCATTCGCGGACACTAGAACAGGGCATTAGTTTATTCTCAAATTTAAAAAATTGCAGCCAGAACCCAACACTAACAATTGACAATATAATCTAAAGCTGAAAAAATGCACAATTAAGATTTAACTCCTTACATTTAGATGCAGGCGACAGTCTTTGAAGAGCCAATCCTTGGGTCTGTAGCGAGTGTGAGCACCTTTGGCGGGGGATGAGCCGATGAGATACTCTCCGAGGGGCATCGTTCCCTCACACCATTCCAGGAGACCACACTTCTGGCTCAGAGGCACCACCTGCAACATGGAATAATTTGAGGAAAATATAAACATTTTGAAAAATACTGAATTTGCAGGAAATGCAGATAACACCACAGTTCCAACATATCAACATTCTAAAAGGACTAACTCAAAGGATTTAAAAATAAAAGATTTATGATAGTCAATTTTTCAAAAAATGAAATCAAGTTTGTTATTATCAAATCTTCAATGGGACATAATATCACTGTTGAAACTGACGATTCTCATTTTTTTAAGGAGAAAAAGTGACTTTTTCCTTTAAAACTCCCTTGCTTCAAGATGGTTTTTGGTCAATATGTCAAAATTTCCAAAAATGGACCCAGACTAGTTTTGAAACAATGCTCTTCAATTGTTTTGAGAGAATTGCAATTACTTTCTTTGTACAAACAAAATCCTAGCTAACCAAGTATACAGTACTATAATCTAGTATAATTGCCTGAGCCAGTCCAAAATATAGGGCCTTATCTCACATCCCAAATGTTATGAAACAGAAATTATATACCAACACATTTTCGCAGTCATGATAGTTTTGAGTCCTAATATGAATAGGTGTACTTTTTTAATAATTACAGAATGCAGAAATCCTGTAAATGATAGGGGAAATGAGGACCCAAACCCTGCTCAAAGTCTGAAGGCGAAAAGAATTTTTTAAACAAATGTTTAAAACGATCCACCGACTTCTATACCACAAATCTAAATTCGATATTTCCAAAATCGACGCTTTGACATTTATAAGCATTTACATCATTACAATCAAAGTTGCCATGGCAACCACCTGTCCAAACTACCACTTCCCACTTTCCCCTTTTGCATTTTTATCTATTAAATGACAATGTACAAGACAACTACCAGTCTAAGACAACCACTTTTCTGCTTGACATTGAGTGGTTATCTTGAGCAGGTTCGACTATGCAAAATTTTATGTGCGTTTTTTTTATTCTGCTGAATCATACGTTCTTTATATTTTAATAGGTAAATGTAAATTTTCAATAGTAATTCAAAGCAAGATGTCAAATGGGCACAAAGTACTTAGACTTAGAATTTGCCATATTAAAAAGCTGTGTGACATAAAGTGGTTTTGGTTATCAACGGGAACTAGCAAAAACAAGCATTGATTGGTTTTATACTTATGCTTTTTAAATATCCATGCATGTAAGCTATGAGGGATGGATTCTAAAAAAGATTCTACCTTGTAGGTGCGAATACAGAGTTGCCTGCGTAGTGTCTCCGAGTTGCGGGCCAAGAGCTGGTTGACCAGGGCAAAGACTTGCTGCATCACAGCGTCCTGTCGCAGGTCGTCACGGCCCTGATCATTGACAAGAAATAAGAATCTTTTTATCCTCCAGTCGCAAACACTTCTGTCCTATTTCCCTACTGTTCATAATTTTCTTCCTTTTCGTGGGGTTTGATAGTGCTATTGACACAATAAGGTCATTTCAGGGCCAGGAAATATAGTAGGACAATAGTAACACTAAGAAAAAAGAAAAAGGATCAATCCAAACCAGATTGCCAAGGGGCATTGATGGCCAAGCAGTAGTGCACCCGTCTAAAGACGAGGAGGTCCTGTGGTCAAATCCGGGTAGGTTCACCCAGGTTTTTTTTTTAGTTTTCATGGCTATGACCCCTGTCCTATTCGAGATTGACGTAAAATTCAGAGGTCCCGCCTCTGAAATGACCTTACAGTGTTGCATGGGGCGTTAAACCAAAACCCAAAAACCAGAGTGCCCGCCAAAACACCTGTTCATTTGTTTGTTGTTTGGTTTTATGGCACCATCAACACCATAAGGTCATTTCAGTGTCAGATTAGGATAATAGCTACAATTAAAAGGGAGTAGAATATACAGATCACACCACAGCACCCATGAACCGCCCACGAAATAACGTTCTTAGCATTCCTTAGTCGACACTTCATTTTTCATTTCTCTCTCACTCACATGAATGAATGGCAAAGCATTTGGAGACAAATAAAAGAAAGCCAGGTTTATTCTATTCGGTTTGGTGATGTTTGCAGCACTTGAGACATCATAAGGTCCTTTCACTATCAGTGTCACAGTAGAAAGTGCTTAGGAAAAAATAGACCAAGCAGACCTCATCCAAGCACCTACCTACCACCAATATCGCAAATTACTTTGCTCATGGTCACACGTAAGCAAATCAATTCATTTCAAAATAAAAGAGCAACTGCAAAGTACTAAATTACTGTAAATGTGGGTTTTTTCATGTGGTTTTAATATTCGCATAATAACCACACGAAATTTTCCAGTAGAACACAGTGTAAAATAATCGGCGAACAAGCTTGTGAAAGGGGCATAACACCATGCGAAAGGGGCATAATACCATGCCGTTCTTAATCTCCATAAAAGTTTTTGAGTGTTCAATCAAACATATGGGGAATATATGTGTGAGCTTTATGGCATTTTCCTTTCTTCCACTGCTATGATAGGAACATCTTGTCACTGATGACTGAGAAATTCGTGACATGAAAATAAAACCTCGCAAAACTAGTTTGTCTCAATTTTGTGAAAAAAACTCCACGCAAAAAAACCCACATTTACAGTAGTTAGAAGTTACTTATAGAGGCACCAGCTTATTTTGCTGCAACAAAATACTAAAGCCAAACATCTGTCAACTTGAAAGCTTTCCTTATAAAGATGGCATGAAAGAATGAAACATAAATTATTGAGAGGTTAACACACGAACCTTAACTAGCTGGGTCCTCTCTCGGCCGTCGGAGCCAACACAGGTTATGATTTTGGGCAGGTTGATTCCCCCGGCCAGGCGGAAAGTCGCTCCAAAATTCTTCACAGACACCAGGTCTTCGTACTTGCAACTGGGATCCACCTGGTGTTATAAAGAACATTGAAACAAAATAAAAAAATTAATTTACTGAATATGATAAATGTGTTCACTTATGTGACACATTTCGGGGCAGCCAGGGAAAAAAACAACCTCTGATTCTTAAATCAAAGGCTTACTCTTGTCTAGAATCCATTTCTCATAACTTACATGCACAGATACTTTAAAAAGAATATACATAAAAATTATCAATGTTGTTTTTTGCTAGTTCCCTTTGATAACTAAAACCATAAATCCTTATCTTTACGTCACACAGCTTTTTAATACGACAAATTCTAAGTCTAAGTACTTTGTAACCATTTGACATCTTGCTTTGAATTACTATTGAAAAATGTGCATTTACCTATTAAAATATAAAAAAAGCATATGATTCAGCAGTATAAAAACAACAACACAAACTTTTGCTGAATAAACTGATAATCATTGAAACATATCCTTAAGCCAGTGCAAATAATGTAATGGTTAGGCTCTCCATCTTGGATGCTGACAGTGGGCATAAAGACAATTTTCCTTCTCCTTTTTAAGCATCTTCAAGATTCTGTTGAAATATAGAGTCTTTATCAGCCCGCGTTGTCGCAGACAGACAGGCTAGAAAATGGCCCATCTCTTCCATCCCCAAGTCTTGCTACTAAGTAGAGTAAAAAAAAACCCAAGTGAGTTCAAAGTTAGTTGTTTATAGAGGCGCCAGCACCTTTGGCTGTTTTAGCCGACTAAGTAGAGTCAAACATGCCCAAGACGACCACTCCTTGTTGAGAAGAAAAGTGCCCATCTTGGACTGTGCCATTATATAGAAAAAAAACATGCCAAAGGGGAATGGGAAGTGTTCAGATGTACAGGTGACAATCTTGGATAGGTTGAACTGTAGTTTGCAGAGTTAGAGAGGAAACAGAAAATTTTCACATATGTTGGAAAATGTGTGGCCCGAAAGCAATTCAAACTACTGCCAATTTGAGAGGTCAACCTTATCACCCATTGGATTAGTTAAAAATACTAGAAAGGTTACACGAGCTTCATGTAAGAGTTGTAAGGGGTGCAACACCACCACCACCACCACCACCACCAATACCGATGCCTTTGACTCAGGCAAGAGAAGAAAACAAATGTTACCTTGAGATCAACAGAAGGCATCTGCACATTTTCTAGGCAGGGCATCTTGACGATCATCAGGTGTTTGGGCAGAGCTTGAGGACCTGCAACAATTCAGAAGCGGGGACATTCTAGATTTGCAGCGTGAGAAAGGCAGTGATGATGATGTTTTTTATGCCAACTAGAATATTTCAATCAAAGGTTAGTTAATTGTATATTTTGTTAAGAGTTACCAATTTTACGTCCCTTGCAACACTGAAAGGTCATTTAAGAGACAGGCTACTTTGACCCTGCCTGTCAGAGCCAACCTGGACTTAGATGGAAAAGGTCCCAGTAGAAAAAAATAGGATCGATTTTCGGTTTTTCGTTTGATGGGCACCACAGCGTTAGTTGTTGTGTATATATAATCCTGATAAATTGTTATTGCAAATATAACTCATCCGCATTAATTAAGTTTTGATATGATGATGCTGAGCCAGCTTTTATAAATGCACCGAAAACCATGTTTTTCATGTGTGACTCGAGATTCCGACATTTCATTATGCAATCAATCAAATTTAGTAGTTTGAGAAATGGTAACTGAGTAAATCACACATGATCCTAGATGACTCAAATGCTAAACTGAATGTATATTGTTTGCGAAATAAAAAATAGGAAGAAAAAAACACATAAATGCACAACATCCTTGATCGAGCTTTACTAACTTTCTTTTAACATTCTTTTCCATTAATCTTTAGAAAGCACAAGTCAATAGCCAAATAATTAAAAAGAACACCTTCACTTTTGATTTGTAAAAAAAGAAAGCAGTCTCAATTCAACAAGGCAAAAAACATTCAAAGAGAAATCCCCAAAACAAACACCTACGCTTTTCATTCTTGTACTGCTCCACAGACCAGTTGGCCAGCTGGATGTAGGCTACACACAGCATCTCCATGTTCTTCACAATCTCTCCCAGCCGTGACGAGTTCTTGAGCCGATCGATGAGAATCTTTGCAGCTTGAATACGGTCCTGAGGGTGTTTATCATCAAACAATATAATTTCACAGGTTGATAGAAAATAGAAACGAAGTATATATCAGTAAGAGTCACAAATTCATGGTTAGGTTGCAACTGACAATAAAAAGCTTTACAGAACACAACACAAGGTTGCCGGAAGTCTTTGTTTACAAGCACAAGGTTTTGGTTTGGTTTACCCGTTTTACATCCCCTGTAATACTGTAAGGTCATTTAAGAGACGGGCTACTTCGACCCTGCCTGTCAGGGCCAACCCAGGCTGAGAGGGAAAAAATCCCAGCAGAAAAAAACCGAGATCGTCAGCAATCGGGGATCAAACCAGGGTCCTCTGCATGACAGGCGAAGAGCCTAACCATTACACCACAGCCCCGGTTAAGCACAAAGTTTCCAAAATGGCCTCAGTCCAACTTAGGCCAGTATGGAATAAGCCCATTAAGCAATTCCCCACATCAAAGTGCATTACTTGGTACTACATTCATCAAAAAATTCCAGACAGTTTTGCTAAAATTTACTATTTCCATGATGTTTTTTCTTGTAACATATAGTCGGGCTGAATCAGTTTTTCCCCCATCATCTCAGAAGTGCGAAAAATGAGTTCGGCCATATTGGAAGCAACATGACGAGATGTACATGTGAATCCTTCATCATAAAACTATCATTCAGGTCTTGTGGACAAAAGAATGTTTGGTGGGCTAATTTGACTTACCTCCCTTTGAAAAGCTAGTTTGCTGACAGTCAAGAGATGAAATTACTCTTAGAGAAACTACTTAAACAGGCTAAAAGGCCAAAATAGCCAAAGAAGTTGATGCCCTTATTAAATAAATACCTTCAAGAACTGAGAGGCTAAAAGAGCTTGGGCTATAAATCAGTAAATTGAAACAAGCTAGGTGAAGCAGTTTCTTCTTTGTCCAGTCTAAGCTGAAGACTACTGATGGTTTTTATTTTTGGTTGCCAGTTTTACATCTCCTGCAACACTGCAAGGTCATTTAAGAGACGAGCTACTTCGACCGTGCCTGTCAGGGCCAACCCAGGCTGAGAGAAAAAACATCCGAGCAGAAAAATACGCAGTTCGTCCGCACATGGAATCAGACTTGGGTCTTCCGTACGATAGGCAAAGAGCCTAACCCTTACACCAGAGTGTCGGTAAGACTATTGAGTTTACCTCCTCTGCAATGTCCTCTTCCTCTGAACTCTGTCGTCGCTTCATCCTAAACAGCTTGTCTTTCTGCGTCAACTCATCGTCTTTGTAAGCGTGAGCCAGAGCCATGATGACCCACAGGGCGTGGTGTGGGTGTTCCTGGGCAACACGTTCCATCAACTGAAGGAAGACAACAGGGGGATTCTAGATTTGAGGCAACATTTTGAGGGTCGTAAGGAAATATAAATTGAAGGCTAATGAAAAACAATTTTTTAAAGACCCAACAAGAGGCAAAAAATTAGAACAGACAGTATAAATCCATCTCCCTGAATTCCGGGACAGACATAAAAGGTTCTTATAAGTACTTTGTTGCTAACTCAGTCATAGTGTCTTTTCTATAGCTTTCAGGCTATTGCCATGATAAGGATATTAAGTTCAGAGCTCCAGTCTATTTAATGAACCTACAATATTGCAACAAGCAAAAACTGATACCAAACCAAACCCACACAAACTCCACACTGTTAACAAAAAAAATGTAGATAAGGAGATGAGTGGCTCTCTAACAGAGATGGTATTGTGAGGGATCCCATCGGATTCAAACAGGGTGGTGAAATGGGTATAGCAATATGTAGAGAAAACCCCCCAGAAAGACACATTTTTAGATTCTCTCATATATTGGCATTGATTATAATAATATTTTTTCCTACCTTGGCCAGAACAGTTTGAAAGTTGCTTCCCTCTGTGGGTTTCCTACTCATGCGAGCAGCCAGTTGGTAGTAAAGAGGCAGGAATTTGTGGGACTCGATGCTCTCGGAGTACCTCTGAAACAGTATAAACAAGGACTATATTCATAGACATGGGGACATTCTTTTTACAACAGAGTGCAAACATGGACATACATCGGCACTGTGGTGTAATGGTTAGGCTCTACTGCGCCTGTCATGCGGAAGACCCCGAGTTCGATCCCACGCACGGAAGACCTAGGAATTTTCTGCTGGGGTTTTCTCCTCTCAGCCCAGGTTGGCAGGCCCTGACAAGCAAGGTTGAAGTAGCTTGTCTCTTAAATGACCTTACAGTGTTGCAGAGGATGTAAAACTGGTAACCAAACCAAACCAAAGACTTATGATCACTCATAAACACTTAATGAATTTAAACAGTTTCCATGAACAATATGTGAATATCAATGGTTCTCATAATCACCACCGGCATCTGTGGTGTAATGGTTAGGGGCTTCCCCTATCAAGCAGAGGACGTGAATTCGAGGATCACATGGGGCATTTTTTTTTATTAAGTATCTCCGTTTTTCTGCTGCGGCAATGTCCCTCTCAGCTCGGGTTGCCCCTGACAGGCAGGGTCGAAGTAACCCGTCCCTTAAATGACCTTACAGTGTTGCAGGGGACGTTAAGCCACAACCAAACCAAATCATAATCACCTCCATCATTCTGTTGACCTCCTGGCTTGCACTATTGTCAAACCACAGTGACACAACTCGGAACATCTTGTGGTCGTACAAATCGCCAGCTTTCAGACATCTCAAGTAATTCTCCACCGCCTGGTGTAGATATCTCTTGCAGTCCGTTTGGAGGGCCTCTAGCTCCAGCTCATCAATGGCCGACGTCTTCTCGATAACCTTGAGGTATTTGCTGGTGGAGGAAAAGAGTTTGCTTTTTGTAAGTTTCGTATGACTATAGTAGCACACTCTATGCTGGAATAAAACACATGCATATTTCTTTTGTTTCGTTTTGTTTATTGTTATTTTTTCTTTCGTGGTAGTGTTGACAGTGTAATGTAAAGACATAATTGGACTTGTAATGCCACTCGGATATATAGAAAATACAATAAAATTTACAAAGTTGCATTTCAACCCCAAAAAAGAGATAATTAACACACACACAACTAATATTTCGTTAAATATGAGAAAAAAAAATGTTGAAAATAAAATCTGTTTGTGGAAATAATGGATGGAACGTGGGGTGGGGGTGGGGGGAAGAAAGACAGCAGCTCATTCCTGGAGATCACCTATGCCTTTTCTTTCTTTGGTCTTGCGACACTGTTAGGTCATTTAAGAGATGAGCTACTTCAAACCTGCCTATCACAGCCAGCCTGGACTGAGAGGGACGAATCCAATTTAAAAAACTCAGATGCTCATCCACACATGGGATTGAACTAAGGTCTTCCATGTTATATGAGAATAACCTAACCATTACACCACAGACACTGGTCACCTATCCCCATGTCCTACCAACCTTGCTCCTTTGAACTGGTGACATTCCTCCAGTTCCGAGCGCGAACGCCTCAGCAGGTCCAGCTTTGCCTCGTACATCGGAGACTTCATGTAGTCTGCCAACAACTGGTACTGCTCATCCGCAAAGCGGGCGAGGGAAACGTAACCCTCCAGGGCAGTTTTGGTCCACGCCTGAGAGCTGCTGGCCTGAGACGACTGTTCAAGGATTGTGTCCACGCTCTGTTGATACAAGTTGGAATTGAGTAGTGCAAAAAGTTTCACAGCTGTCTGATTTTTGGTTCTTCACTGTTAGGTTACATCAAAGAGCTTATAAATTCATAAAGAGGGGTATGCTCAGTCTGGATTAGTAAGCGGAAAGAGAAAGAAAAATGTACAGTCAAACCTGTCCAAGACGGAATCGAAAGGGAGTCAAATAAAGTTTCCGTCTTGCGCAGGTTCTGTTTGGACAGGGTGAGATGGTGTGTGTGTGTGTGTGTGTGTGTGTGTGTGGGGGGGGGGGGGGGGGGGGGGGG
>JAUKPP010259039.1:0-12021 GCA_032273245.1 Phyllaplysia taylori
TTTTTTTTCCTTTTGACCTTTCAGCAAAGTTCAATTTCGAGTAACACGCGAGTGTTGACGTTTCATACGCACTTTAAGACACAAGTTGACCGAGCTTCCCCGTGTCATAATCAAAACATTCAGATCTGAAAATAGTTCCAGATATTGCAATAAAAAACATTTACTTCTGATCACCCAAATTGACTTTTCAGGGTTTTTACTCCATTTTAGGATCTGCACCTGACGACTCATTTGGATAGATCGCAAGAAAATACTCCTGTTAAAAAAAGTCCAGACTTACGCATTAGGAGAAATCCAACTCCAATATTTCAATATGGCTAAAAATGGATCCAGTGATGGCACCGAACAATGGAAGTCGCAGATCTGAATCTTGGATGAGGAGAAAGACCTTGGCACATACAAGATCAAAGCTGGTTGCTCTATTTAACAACTAGAAGCAGGTGCACATCATGAACAGTTCCATAGCTGCTACTATGGAAATGCAATACAACAGGAGAAAAACAAACAAAAAGAAAGGACAGAAGTGAAATGTGGCGACATCCTCCATTTCAATCTCCACAGAGTTGAAAACCAGGCGTCTGTACGTGTAGAGATCAGAATAAATCATACTTTAGACTTAAGATGCCAGAAAACATTGACAGTAAAAATGAGTAAATTCTATAGTAACAATTAGGCCTATAGCAGACTAACAGCAAAGTATGCTTTCATTTCATAATAACATATATGCAAATTACTATAAAGCATACATTGATTTTGCAACAATATATAACAGACTAACGATGAAAGTATGCTTTGATTCAACAATGACATATCAAATCAAATTACTTCATTTCACAGTAACATTTGATCGACTGTCAGTAAAGTCTGCTTTGATTCCACAGTAGCATATTGCCGGCATACTGTAAAGCACAGATTGACTTCAAAGTTACATACAACAGACAACAGTAACAACAAAGTATGCTTTGATTCCACAATAACACGCAACCTGAGATTGAAAGGATTCTATCTATGCTTTTTATGAAAAGCTAAATCCTGCTTCCTTGTGTTGCTGTGCTCATAATTTGATGTCACAAATTCACATCAAGGACAATTTAGATAGTGCCCATTTCATCTCAGGTCATGAAAATATAACCAATTTGCTGTAAAGCATATATTGATTCCAAAGTAACATTTAACAGACTTACATCATTGATTTCACAGTAATATACAATGGACAGATAGAAAAGTATGCTTCAGCTCCACAGAAACGTAAACATCATCCCTACACAGAAGAAACTGAGCTACACCAATTTTGGACTTCCTAAAGAAATACTGCTGCTTATTAAAGTTTTTCTTGTACTTTCATCAGGTGCACATATATATATCCCTTCAGAGTTGGTCATTTTGAGTAAATTCCACTAATGTATGTAAAACAAGTCCGCCATTTACAGATTAAAGCAATTCAGACATGTCAATATGTAGGAAATAGATACATACTACAAATATATTTTTTGTATATCCTTCATATCAAGTGTGAATCAAGACAAACAAATAAATAAAGATTGCCAAAGCCAGACAAATGAAATCAGCAGTAAAATAAGCAACTCTTTAATAATCCTTCGGTATTGCTGTGGTCTCATAAATGTAAGTCTTCACGCTCAATACACTGAGTAACCATTACATCAACAAACTCCTACACTGTTTTTCTACTTTGAATATCGAATCATGAACACATCCAACTCTGTATAAAAATAAACAACATCGTTCAAATTCAACTTGAATCTCTTAAATGCACGCCATCAAAATTTTGATTCCAGTGGACAATAAACTTAGCCAGCAATAACTATTAAGTTACTAGCAATTCAACAGAATTGTGTAAACATTAACAAACTGATTTCTGTCCTTTCCTTTTTCAAAGACAATAGACCCAGCGCAGGAAAGGAATGGTTCTTCTCGAGGCTTTAGAGCGCTATTCACAATGTAAAATATCTGTTAAGTGCCAGGACACAGAGTACATATAAGACAGCTCCCTATGATCAAACTTGACTTGCTTCAGTGTGTAAAAATGTCATCAAATATTTTGCAAGTTCAACTTCCTCAAGGAGCATGAGTACATAAAAGTACTAGGAATCAAATCAATACAATATAAAAATATGCTTTGTATAATAGTAAATTGAACATTGCTAGAGAAAGGCATGATACAGAAAAAGACTCCTAAAGAGCATCTCTGAAACTTCCCTACGATGTGTTTGAGACATGAGAGCAGCAGAATGTTTTTTTCACATTTTCATTAGAATAAGCTCCGCAGGTTGCATTTAGTCAGACTGTTTTAACAACACACCATACAGTCCATTGAATTGAGAGGCATGCCAGCTTTTCTTATTCTTATAGATAGAAAAACAACCCAGCATGAGCCATGAAGCCTCTCTGCACCATGCCTTGAGAAAAAGGATAACCTTTGTCAGTGTCTGCTAAGGGAAAGACAGAGTTACTGTTGGAAATTAGGGAAGGTTTTGCAAATTTCAGTCCATTGCATAAGGTTACAATCTCAACACTACATAGCGTCTAGAAGAAGAAGAAAAAAAAAAGAGAAAATAGCAGGAAAAAGAAACAAATCCGAAATATTTAATTCTAAAGTGTAGGTCAAGAAAAACATTCATCCAGATACTTTATGAAAGTCAGGATTTCAATTAAAATGCATCTATGAAATTAATAAAACTTTACCTTTGAGCAAAAAAACCTAAATGAAAGCCTGAGCATAACCATTGTTACTCTGTTCAATAAACCCAACGCCTAACATGTTAGACAAAGAGATTTTGTCCAAAATATTTTGTGTAAAATAAAATAGAAAATATAATGGAATGCAACCCAACCAATAAAGGCACACAGCCACTGTTATTCACAGTTCAACATTTCTCTATATACATTACTTCGAAGCAATGTGTACCCATATTATGCAACACATTGAAATCAAGTTGCATTATTGAAAAAAAAGAAAAGAAAAGATAAGAGCAGTCCAATATATTTTGTGTAAGGCTCTGAGCAGCATTCAATATACATACTACACTATTGACAAGATACTGTGTTATATAGTTCATGCCAAGATTACTACTTGACATAGAACCACAATAATGCTTATGAATTCATCAAACTTCAATAACTAGCTCTCGTAAATACTGTCAACGAATTATAAACTGAAATATATGTGCAAATTCATGATTGAAAAATTCATGCAATATGACTTGCGGCTGATAACATAGAAGCAATATTTTCACTAGAGACAAAGGCTGCGATCACCGATGTTTGCTTTTGTATAACATCAGCAGGGTTGCCAACCCTAAAATCGAAATTTTAGTGAGATTTAACCAAATTTTTAAAGAGATTCTACATTTTTAGTGAGATATTAAACGCTGCAGAAAGAAACATTTGATTTCGCCGAAATCAAATAATAAAATAAGAGGGGCCGGGCACTTCAGTGCATTTATTTTAAAAAACATTATTAAAAAATATTCTTTATAAGACTAAAGAGAAAAAAACATCATTGTCATTTGAGAGATTTTAACAAAACTAAGTTAAAAAAATCGTAAGAATTCAATAATTTTAGTGAGAGTGGGAGATTCAGGCAAGTTCGTGAGGGTTGGCAACTCTGCATCAGCTATATACTCTGGTGATACTGTGATACAAAAAGAAAGATTTAAAAAGTCACAATGTATTTTTGTTATGAAAAAATATAGTAAGCACAATTATTTGGATGCCAAGCTGTCATTCGAAAACATTGGTAAATTGGATAATCATTGACAAATAAGATCAATTATGTTTCAGAAAATGATTGAATTAACTACAACTGCATAGGACTACAGAATAATGTCATTATAAAAAACAAATCATGGACACACACAAAGAATAGAGTTAAATTACCTTTGATTTGAAGAGTTACAAGTATCACAGTTTGAGAGTATTAGATGAAGGCAGAATACGTCGAGTTTGTCTTCAGCTCGACACCCATGTTTTCACAGAAGTCGGCTGTGATGGGGATGCAGTTGAGATAGATGCACCAGTCGCACTTGTTAAGCAGCGAGAGATAGAACAGGATGATCAGCAGCGTAAACACACCCACCGCCAAACCCAGGGCTACGGCGATGGTGATGATACGTCGGGAGATACTAAACTTGCCAAACGATATATACGGCATGAGGGCGTAGGCCAGCAAGAAGCCGAAGAGGAAGCCAAACATGTGGGCCCAGTTGTCAAACCAGGGCAGCAGGCCCAGCATGAAGAAGAAGACAAGGGGGATAATGAGCTTGAGCAGCGCCAGCATGGGACTGCGGTACATCTTGCGGTTCTTGATCACCTCCACAATGAGGCAGGCCACGATCCCAAACTGAGAGCCGGAGGGTCCCGCCTGATGGAGCAAAGAGACATGTACAGACACAATTAAATTGATCAATCTTAGGAAAGTTTGCGCTTCTCTGTCTTATCATGTTCCTTTCAAATCTGTTAAGTACAAAACATGACTGAATAAATATAAAAATAGAATTTATACATAAAGAAGTTGATAAGTAAGCATGTTTCTGTAAACTCTATAAATCATTAAAAAAAAAGATAAATACATGAAGGAAAAAAAGTTTATTTATAGACAAAAGTTTCAGTAAGTAATAATAAACAGATAATCAATAAATCTATTATAATAAAAAAACTGTTGTTTTTTTCTGTTCAGGCTCCAGACTTTATTATTAAACCGATTTCGATCATTAGGGCTAAAAAAAATTCTTCTTGATCGCAACTGTGGGCTTTGCTGACGAAATCAATAAAACGAACAAGCATTTGCTTGCTATTATTTCTTATATATTTTTAAAAGTTCCTTCTCAACTCTATGTTTTTAACTTCTCCATACTTTCAACGAAAGCATCAACAAGAGCGCCAAAAAAAGTATATAACCGATATTACAGTAGAGGCTTTGAATTATGTGTGTGAAAAAATGTCTTGTGATCTGTCCTAATGAGTCACAAGTCGAAGATCCTAACATGGAGATAGAGCCTTGAAAATTCAAAATGGTGTTTGGAAGTAATTTTTGTTATTGCAGTATCTAAAATTGTTTTCAGGTCTGAACATTTTGAATATATACACATGAGGAACCTCAAAAGTCTTGTCTTAAGACGTGTGCATATGTTTACTATGGTACAACTGCCAAGAACACATGTCAAACTAAAAAGCCGTTTTTCTCCCCTTTTCTGTTGTCGCTTGGGTGTGCGATTTGACAACATTAAGCAGTCAAACCTCAGAGATTGTGCTGGCAAGGCAATTTTTTACCTTTCGAAACTAAAATAGACATGCTTTCAGGTGATACAAATACCTCTACAAGACCAAAATACGACTTATGACTCATTCAACTAGTCGCACGATATATAGTTATATAATATTAAAAAATTAATTAATTAATTATTATCAATTGACTAATGATAAACTTTGCTTGCCTCCACTTGGTAAGGTATGAAGGTGCAGCTGGCCAGGTTGCCTGCGATGCCAGAGCCCAGGTAGATGATGCTGACCCTGATGGCACCCATCAACTTCTCCATGTCACGCATGATGTACATTTGAAACAGCACAGTGATGAACACATGGATCAAGCTGGGAGGAAAGAAATGTCCATTCAAACAATGTGGTCGCAAATGTAGATTATACTCAGAGAAGTAGACCGGCGCTGTGGTGTAATGGTTAGGCTCTTCGCCTTGCATGCGGGAAGACCCTAGATCGATCCCCGATCGTGGAAAAATCTGGGGGGTTTTCTGCTGGGATTTTTTCCCTCTGTCCGGGTTGGCCCTGACAGGCAGGGTCGAAGTAGTCCGTCTCTTAAATGACCTAACAGTGTTGCAGGGTACGTAAAACTGGTAACCAAACCAAAACCAAACTAAGAGAAGTAGATATTCATTCAATAACGTTGATCAAATTACTAGAAATAAGATATATATATATTCATTCAAACACAGTAGTCTTCATTTAAAGGCACAGTAGTTTGGAGGGCTCATCAGCATGTGTTTACATGGAGTATTTGTTTACATGAACCTGACCAAGAATACAATTATGATAGAGACAAAAAAGGGAAAAACATCATGGGACAAAAGCATGGTGTGCATTTCGACAGAAACTATTGTCATGTGTTTTCAGATAAATCAAACTATAAGAAAAAAATACTTTTTCAAACAGCAAAACAAAAACATACAATGGTACCAGCCATTGACTCAAACAGAACCTGGTTAAGTCACATCATTCTGATAGTGAAATACTATACAAAGTTTGCTACATCAGATTGAACAAAATGAAGTAAAACTATTCTGACTTGATCACTCACCCTCCGTGTAAGAAGAGAGAGGTCCACAGCCTGTAGAACTGGTCAGGTTTCTCTGGGTTAGCAAATGGGATCATGCCACAAATCTCCTCAAAGCAATTCACCTGAAAGATGCATGAGAAGAGAATATAATTTTCTCTGAAGAAAAAAACAACACTTTAGTATATAATGTGCTCCCTCTTCTACGAACCTTATCCTATAGGCCAAAATGACCATTTGCCATGCACAGACTGTCTGCATGTGGGATCAAATTCAGGCCTTCCGCATGATCGGCAAAGAGCCTGACAATTATACCATACATGCCGGCTGTAGGCAGACTACTATGACTAAAACCTCATAAATGTGGTGATCAACAACCCTAAAGATACCTTTGGGATTTTGAGAAAATTGCAGAAAAATGTACAAAGTTGCATTTGTGTGGAAAAGGGGTTTCAACAGATAAAAGAATACCGGTAAAACATAAAAAATATGCTGAGAATATACAATCTTTCAATGTAAATAGAAAGAAAGTAATGGGAGAAAACTGTAAATATGGCATCCCCGATTCCCTGAAACTGCCTCATACCTGGGAGCAGAGATTGGCCTCGTCATGAAAGAATCCTCGCTTGAGGTCGCAGTGCTCCCTGGTCGTGATGATGCATTCCCCCTGGATACCAAAGCAGCAAGGTCGACCTAAGATGTCGCAGGTCATGTGTTCGTGGGTCGTACTGGCCTGAGACTGGTTCGGTTTGGCCGTGTCTTCACAAATCTATGAGGGAAAATAATACACGTTAAAATATAAGAGTGTAAATATTCCCATGGTACTAATGTCAAGCAGGAAAAAAATGTTATGCACTTCCTTACATACCTCTCATTAAAGAGAAAGAGAAAGGGAGAGGAAGATAAAAGAAAGGACATAGATAGATAGAGAGGGAGAGAGAGAGAGAGAGAGAGAGAAAAGAAAAGAGAGAGTGAAAGGAAGAAAAGAGAAGAAAGAAGATAAAAGAGAGAGGTACTAGATCTAGGTAGAGAAGAGAGAGTGAGCAAAATGAAAAAGAATGAAAAGAGAAAAGGAGAGAGAAGAGAGACAGACAAGGAATGACAGGATGAAGAGAGAAGATTGAGACATAGAGATACGAAGAGAGACAGAAATGAAGAAAGTAAAAGATTGAGATATAGAGTCAAAGAGAAAGAAAGAGATAGGCAGAAAACAGAGGCATAAAGAGGGAGAGAGACAAACAAACACTATTAAGTATTATGTCCTGGCACTAAAATCTGTGTCTGCATAACAAACACAACACAGGCCAATATCACCCAGGATTACCATCACATGTGAGCTCTTCCATAAGCACAAAGCACAGTACAATGTACTAGCGAAAATGCTTATAGGCCATTCTTTATTACTACCTTTATTATCATTGCCTTTCTCACCCTGGACAAGGGTATAGACCACAAATAAACACATTCCACTTTTCCCAATTCTGGGCTAGCTTCTTGACATTCTTCCACGTCTTTCCACTTCTCAGAACATCCTTTTCTTAAACCCCTCTTCAGGTTCCACGTGGCCTTCCCCTTGATTTCTTACCCTGTGGATTCCAATCCAACACTTTCTTCATTTTGCAGTTGCCTGGCTTCCTGAGGGTATGTCCGATCTATCACCATTTTCTTCCAATTTCATCTCTAAGTTATTACTCGAATATGTTTAAAAAGTCAAGTTCAGGAAGCTATGCACACCACAATGATATCAAATGTATCTTGGCCACATTCGGCAAAGCAACACTAAAACAAAACTATGATAAACTAATGGTCTAGCAAATTAAAGGCATTCGTTGTCCACTGTACAAGCACCAATGAGCTTAACAAAAGTTCAGACCCAACAATCGAATAATACAATAAAATATATACCCTTCGGAAGTTTAGAAATGATACCTGATATATTTATGCAGTCAATTCAACAATGTGTATTGTAAACAACTCTAAAAACATATGCTCGTAAAAGACCAGGCTTGTTTGAAACACTTTGTTCTTTTTTAATTAAAATCAATATAAGTATCCCCTAACTTTTTTCGAAGAATATAGAAACTTTATTAACGGCAAAGGCTGCCAAAAATGAACTCACTGGCCACTGAGTAATCTCATCCGGCCACTCAAAGGGTGGAGAGGAAGATGGCTTGTTACAGTATCTGTGGACAGTAACATGTACAATGTGGGATACACTAGTACAATAAGACAAAACGTTCTACATTGTTATATATCTAAAAAAAGGAAAATATAATTGACCAAAGATATTCTGTTATTTAATAATTATTATATTTACTTAAGCCTTTAATGAGGACACATATTTTCAAATTTCGTGTAGATTTGGAAGGAAAATTTATTGTAACGAACTAAAGAATTTCTATTTGTTAAAATTCATTAATTGTAGACCCATTTAGTAAAAAAAAAAGAACCATTTTAAAAATTCGGCAAGATTTGGAAAAGTGATTAACGTATCAAAATTTACATCCTCACTGGACCACTTTTATAGCATAGATTCATTGGGGCAATACATAAAGTGATGGAGCAAGCAAACAGCAGGTTTTTCACCAAAAATTACATAGCCAGAGCTCAAATACTAAACCAATAGACCTTTCCCTTACTCAATAAAAGTAGTAACAACAGCGGAATTACCCAAAGAGAAAAGGGCAGATCTGCACCTAAATGCACTGCAATAAAAATAACCCTGGGCTTTTCCTGCATAAAATCGAGTTAGGGATTGAACTATTAGGCTGTCCTGGCAATAAAGGAATCCATGATAAGAAAAAGGGGTTTTTAGCAGAAGTTATTTTCCTTGACACCTACCTTGGGTCCTGTCCACACACAGTTCCTGATAGACGACCTTTGGGTCCCTCATTAGATGGTGACCATTTTTCCCAGCGAGAGAGGATATCCTAGAACACAGTGGAAATACATAGACAGTCCAAAACTTTTCAAGCTGTTTGTTTGTTTAGGGTTTTACTGTTTTACAGGTCAGTTTGAAGTTGAATTTCAAGCAGCACTTGAGCGGGCACTTTTTATCATTAAAAAAATCCATAAGAAAAAGTATTTTTCAGAAGTGCACCAACCTAAAAGAATAAGAATAATATTCTTCAAGAGCATTACATAAAGTACGGGTACCATTCATGTAGCGCATTATCGCTATGGCATAAAACCTGTGTTACTTTTGAGTGCAGAAATGGTCATTAAACTTTTGCTCTGGGGCCTGCTTCAGTGATGAGTACAAATTGACCCTGACTTTGGCTTGTGCAGTTAAAACACAGAATACGATAAACTTAAGAAAAGAAATTTCTCAGGTTTTTTACAGTTAAGGCTAAAAAAAAAAAAAAATTAAGAATAAATCCTAAGGGTACCTATCCCTGATATTATTAAATTGCTGTGCTCCACTAATACATTTCAAACTCAGACGTACAATACAGGCTGAAACAGCCAAAGAAGATGGAGCCTCTATAAACAAATTACGTCTCCTACTTACATTACAATCGCTCTTGACTGTCTGTCGACATCCGCCTCCATCATTCCTGATGCAGCAAGCCGACCCGCTCTCTGCTTGACGATCATAGTCCAGGGCTTTGTTTAGATTTTCGTCCACTCGCATACACGGAGAGTACTTGGCCCCCAGATGGATAAGATCCGACTGAAGAGTAAAGGAAGGAAAAGAAAAGTTTGAAGTTTAATCACACCCATGTTAAGACTCACATTGGTGATGAGAACTTAAAAATTTAAGAATATGTCTCTTCTTGACCTAAAATTTTGGGTGTTTTTTTTCCAGTTTCACATCCCTTGCAACACTCTTAGGTCATTCAAGAGACAGGCTACTTTGACCCTGTCTGTCAGGGCCTACCCCAAATTAGAGGGACGAATCCCAGCAGAAAAACGCAGATCATCAACACTTCGGATTGAACATGGGTTTCCACATGACAAGCAAAGAGCCCAACCATTACACCACAGACACTGGTACCTTAAATTCTATGAAAAGACTTCTCGTTTTCTTTGTTTACGGAATTAAAGCACTGTAAGCACTGTGAGGTCATTGCGGCACCAGGAAGTAGATTAAAACAACCAGCAACACATAGAAAGAAGTAGAGGGACTACACCAGGGCTTGTGCTAACCACCAACTTAAGACTGTACTTGATGAAGATTTCCCAAATATGAAATGACAACATTGTTGATCAGCTTCACAGAGCTGGCATCTACTGGTAAGAATTTTGACTCACCTGTCTTGGACCAATCCACAGATTATCTCTCTCCACGTGCGTCTCTGTCTGAATAGCCAGGTTGGGCATCTTCACCTGCAGACAGCAAGGAGAAAACCATCTTTCTTGATTACAGAGATTAGCAGAGCGAGATACAAAATTGTTTCTTTTGTTGAGCTTGTATGTCATTACTGACCCTATTTTAAGGTCTTTTTGTGTCAGCCAGTGGAGCGGAACAATAGTGATTTTGTTTTAAAAAATGCAAAGAGTAACAGCTTGAGAAGGAGTCTATGGCAAAGGGGCAATATAAACATAATGAAATACAATTATTTCTACAGTCAACAACTGATAAATTGATGTCCTCAGGGGGTTATAAAAACAAACAAAAGAAACAATCTGAAGTTCAGCTTGAACATATTAAAACTGTTAAAAAGAGGGTTTGGGACATGAGACGACGATCTACTTAAGCAAAAATCAACTCAAGAAAGTTCAAAACCAAAGGGAGTCAACTGCACTTACATTAGCCGACTCCTCCGTCGTTGAAACACCAATTGGAGCAATGCCATAGACAGCAACAGCCACTATGAAGACAACAACTTGCACAAATGTCACCCAGTATGTGAAGTAGGGCCTGAAACAACAAGATTAGTATATTGTATAGTTGTTAAAACATACTGTTTCAAATTTATAGGAGCTAAAAGTTAACAGATGAACTGCAGACATTATAAATAAAAACCCGTACAAAAAAGATGGTTTCAATGACAAAAAAAGGACAAAGCAGGTGTTTAGATTTCTTCATTCCCAATTTTGAAAAGAACAGCAGTCAGTCTGTTGAAAGCAGGAGACAAAATTTATGTCCCTTTGTGTGTGTGTGTGTGTGTTTGTGTGTGAGTATTTGTCTGTATGTGTGTGTATGCATGAGGCCAGGGTGGGGATGACTATAGCCCAATACATTTTTTATCATAGGCCTACTTATGAATTCGTAAACATGATGCCCAACTTTCAAAGCAGAGGAACTATGTTCCAATCCACAAGTAAAAATGGAATTTTTCAGAGAGTTTTCACGGGACCATCTGCATCATTAAAAGATAGACCATGATTTTTTAGGTCCAACTTGATAAATGTTGCGAGAAGTATAAAAATAGAAAAAACCCTCTTCCACCCCACCCCCTCAGCCAATATTGACTGAATTCATGTATATGTATCAATGTGTATTTTCATGTCTTTCTAATATATTTCATGCGTAGCAATTCTTTAGGCTATTTTGAGAGTATTTGCAGTGCAACCTTATTTTCAATGGATCCTCTCTTGTTCATCAATGGACTATATTGTCATTTTTGGAGATGCTCAGGTGGTGCTGGATGTAGTTTCCATAGAAGAGTAGTCAAAGATGAAATCCGATTCGAACATTCTTTTTCAAGAAACAAGGGTTTTTTTCCACACCAAAATCAGGGGGGGGGGGGGGGGGGGGGGGGGGGGCGGGG
>JAUKPP010259050.1:0-12021 GCA_032273245.1 Phyllaplysia taylori
TTTGTTCACTCTTCTTCGATACCAGGATGATATCGATACTCGGACCTGACTTTAACGAACGAAACTACAAGATCACCCTCTTCTGCTCTGCCTCTACTCTAGCTAGCCTCTAGTCTGCTGAGTCTGAGTCTGACTCTACTTCTAGCACTCTAGTCTAGCCCCAACCCGACCCTGACTTAGATCTAACCTTATCTGTTAGTTGTAACAAGACTTTTGGTCCCATTGACTCGATCTGCTTGGATCCGGCCCATTAAGATTCAAGCCTAACCTGATTGTGCATGTAGATCCACACAAGTAGAGAACTGGAAGATAATGAATGTTGTGTTATTATTGCTGAATAAAAATCCACCGACCGCTCCGTTCGTCTTATTTACCCGGAAGTTTAGGGTACGCGAAAAGCTATTCTCAGAACGCTGCTGATACATGTTTAGAGGGGAACAACTGGAACGGTGGTGAGCAGGGCGACTGAAGGGTGAGCTGGAGGACTTGATTAGGGCTAGTCACAGTATGGGGCTAGTGGATTTAAGAGGGGTTATGGTAGTGCTGGTCCCATGGGGAAATCATTCCTGAATTTCAATTTCAGTTATTCTTTTCCGCGAAGAGTAATCAAAACCGAAACCTAACTAAAAATACAATGGATTTGATCATAGTTAAGGTAAAGACCATAAAAGACTTGGTTAAAAGTACCAAATAAATAAGTAAGTAAACGTACCATCTATTGAAAACGATACTTGAGCAAAAAAATTAATGACGTACTGCTTTTCAAAGTCAACACCAAAAAGTAGATTCTAGTTCTTGCGTGGAGGCCCACGGACTTGCCAAAAAGACAGGTACCCGTAAACAGATTCTTTGAACTGAATTTTAAAGATTTTGTTTTCGTAAATTGAAAGTGATAATGTATATCCTCACCATTGCGATGGTCCTCACACTATAGAATAACATAATTTTTTAGCTCTTGTGATTGTAATAAAGGGAATGCAATTCATGAAGAATTAAAGTCGAATATAATGCTTCCTAGCTTTGTATGGCCAGTAGGCTTCATGGTGTCATAGCAACAATGAAAGAGTGACCTCGATACCCCTGTTATGATACGGCTGTGATCAAGGCTGTCCACGAGGATACGACAAAGGGCTGTGCACATTGATCGGACTATCTGTCTGGCAGGTAGGCTGTGCCGAATACGCTTGAGGCTAGTTCGATAAGTTTTTATCGTTGGAATTATTTGGGGGATAAGAATGGTGTAGTTTTAGTAGAGTAGATAAGGCCATGAAATGTAATATGTTTTGCCCAAAAAAGTTTTTCTGTATTTTTATTGTTATTTTTCATCCAGTGATTTGTAGAACTTATGTCATGTGCAGCGTTTCCTAACAGTAGAAGAAAGTGATCGGTATAGAAATTTGGAGCAAAGTGCTTCATCATGGTGGTATGGACAAAGACATTCCCCCTTTCTTTCTGTTCACGATCTTGACACAGTAGTTTACTACCGACTTTTTGTAGTATTGAAGCAAGGACAAAATAGTAGTAAGCCTAGATTCTAGGTCAAAGGAAGTAAGGTTTACTACCTGAATGACGTTTACCTCTCTCCCCCCCCCCCCCCCCACCCGCCCAATCTCCCCTCCTTTCCATAGAAAGAGAAACTCCTCCCATATTATTTCCTGAGCCTCCTCATTTGCTCTCCTTTTGATCCACCCGACCTGGTTCTAACTTTGTCTTCCTTTGTTGGAAAACTCTGTCTGCTGCAAGTCTTTACCTATAAATGGGTGGACAAAGACGTTCCACTGACAGACAGTCTGGTGATCCTTCTGGGACGAAGATATTTAAGTAATGCTTTTGTGTTATAGCCAAAGCTGTTAAAGTTTGTGAGAAATAATTTGAGGGAAGATTTTTTTGTTCAAGACTCTTGTCATCAAATTATTTCCTGCAGATTGACTTATTTTCCAACTTATCTTTGTCTGTGATTAGAACAAAATGCTGGCCAGCCAAGTTGTTTGTTTGGGGTTTTGGGGCTCTTGTTTTTTTAGGGGGTTTGTTTTCGATTTGATTTTTTCTTCGTTTTATCCCTTTTCTCTATTTCTTCACTGTTCTAGACAGGGAGTTTTATTACATGTCATAAAGATGAACAGAAAGAGAGGCTTTGTGAAACCGTGCTTCTTTAGAATGTATTTGAAGAAAAAGTGTCCTTGTTCCTTATCTTATAGGCCACAATTAAGCTTGATCACTATCTCTTTTTCAGATAATATGCTGTATACAACAGAACTGGCAAAGTAAGAGGTTATATGACAACTTTTAGCTACTGTTGCTGTCTGAAAGATCACTATTGAGCAGCCAGAGCCGTGCAGTGTTTTTGATTCCGTCATCATGTCTGCGAGTACAAGAGAGCAGGCAAAACGCTATTTGTCCGATCACAAAATCCCTCAGGTCAGTCTCTCTCACTAACTACCTCTTTTTTTTCTTCTTTTTGTTTCTTATTTTTCAATGTAGGCTATGTGTAGAGGGGAAAAAAAAGAGGGGGGGGGGGGGGGGGTCTGTTTGCTATCTTAGTAATCTTTTTAAGAGCTTTTTAAAAATCATTCCTTCATATTTCCATTCTTTATGTTACAGGGTCATAAAAAAGAGTGAATTGATATGATATCCTTTGGACTAGATAATCACATTGGATCCCAAGTCACAATACAAAAATAATGGCATAACAGCTGGATGGAAATTGAAACAAGGCCCTATTGATAATTGTGGGCAATTTGATTGTACTTGACGTGTCATCCACAATGATTCCACGGACATTTTCTATGAAACATGATTTTCCCAATTCATATTAACGGTGCTTCTAAGTGTCCTAAATCAGACAAAAAGAGTGCACTTTACTAGAAGAAGTTTCATATTGCTGTATTTTTTAGCAACTGATCAAAATTGTTTTTATTGCAATTTGGCAAAGTTTTTTTTAATGTTTTTGCTCGTTATCAACAAATTATGTCAATATCTGTGAATGCCATTTTTTTTAGCCTTTGTTCTTGACAACAGTTTTGACAATCAGTAGATGTGATGCCAACTTTTCAGAAACCATAGGTGAGATCATCAAACATAACTGACATGTCATCTAAGCATGTCTGGCAAAGATTATCTTTACTGGCTACAGGTTTACAATATTTGTTCCAAAAGACAGAGGTATGAGTTAGCAAAACGTACAGAAAAGGGAAAAACCTTACAGTTGTGAAATTGTCTTTTTTTATTTATTTTACAGCTGACCACTGATACTAACTTTGGCCTTTATTAATGTAGCAGGCCTGAGCCCCAGGAGGTCCATTAAAACTTTCTCAGAGATTTCATTGTTTAGATCCCCATCTTATCAGAGATGGATGTAGGCCTATATTTGGGAGGTTATATCCTTTAATGACCTTATAGTGTCTCAGGGGTGCACTGGGCCAAAAACAACCAGCCATCCGACCTAATTTTTGCCTTTGTCCTTTTGATGTGAAATGGCAGGATTGTAGGCCTACTTATATCTGTCATGAGACACTAAAAATGTTCTATCTATTGTTCTCTCCAGCTTTTTGAGTCTTTGCTGAGCTCCCTCATGATGGAGCGGCCAGAAAATCCTGTGGAGTACATAGAGAAGAAGATGTGTGAAATTCGAGAGATCGGGACGGATAATGTCAACTGGGAGACGCTTGTTGCACATCTACATCCATACAGAGACAATATACGCCGTCAGTTTGTACGAGATGGAAGTGTATATGATAAGGAATATGCCCAAATGCAGGGAGAGGTAGGCACTAGTAGTAGATTGATTTGACTGAAAGTTGCTAATGATAATAATAAAAGCACTATGTAGTCCAGAATACTGCTCGTACATTTAAGAATAGATACTGGGGGAAAGGTTCTTTTTCTACATTTTGGCATGGACTGTTCATTATTAATAATTTCAACGGAATGAAGCTAACAAACTTACAAGAGCAATTCCTAATACTGAAAGAGTCTTCCTGACCCATAGAGATATACCTTCAGAAATTTTATTCAAACACAATAGGACCTTGTTGCTACCTTATTTTGAGTAAACATGAGCTGTTGGATTTGTATCAAAGCACATTTAATTTTAGTGGCAATATAACAATGACAGTCTTTGTTAATCTCACAGGTAGAAGCTTGTCTTACTTGCTCACAATGGCAGCTGTGTTTAACAGTTCATGCACACTCACAAATACACACAAGAAAGGATGTAGGTATTACATTACATGTATACTGAAGTACATCTGCCTCACAAACGTTTTCTCTTCAATGCTCTCTCTCTCTCTCTCTCTCTCTCTCTCTCTCTCTCACTTTTATGTGTAAATATTCTCCCCATTTTGTTTATCTGCATACAGTAGAACCTGCATATCTCAATGACTGCCAACTCGACATACGGCTTAAGTCGGCACAATTTGGAATTCCCAACTTTCTCTTTATTTACTACATCGACATCCCTTAAGTCAACTTTCTCTTTACTCAACATGATTTCAATAGTCACAACAATGTCGACTTATGCGGGTTCTACTGTATGTGTTGCGACCCAAATGAAATCAGGTGGTGGTCAAAGCAAGGGGAACATGGTTATTTGTGTTTTCCCGGATGTCAGGCAATTTTTACTGTAAATGCTTTATTTGTCACAACACGTTCTATTAAATAATATTTTCACTATGAGTTATGCTCACGAGTATTATGGTAGATCGTCGATAATCCACCACCGACCATCCCGGGCAAAAGTGTCAGATTATCAAATTTGTCAGATTATTGGATCTGCTAAAGTTGCAACCCCACACAACCCCAATTGGACTAAAACATTTTAGTTTCATTCAGTTCTACCATCTTAAGGAGGTCCCGTGTTCGAATCTGGGGAGGTTCATCAGGAGTTTTTTGGAGCTTTCCTAGTCCCAGTCCTATTGTATGTGGATGTAAAATTCAGAGGCTCCGCTTCATAAATGACATGACAGAGTTGCATGGGGCGTTAAACCAACACCAAGTTGAGAAGGAGAAGAGTAGGATGGAGTGATAAATTTGTAGTCATGGATTCTCTTGTTTGCTTACAGGCATTTAGCACAACATAAAAGTTATCAGGCCCAACGCTGTTGAGAGTCGGTGCGAGGAGTCTAAGGTGGGAAAGTTATCAGTCAGTGCCTGTCTGTGTGTGATGGGCCGTGACTCATGGAGTGGAGTGGTCGTAAACAAGAACATCCAAGTCTATGATCTCCCCTTATTTTCTTGGGTAGTGGTCAAGCTTGGAACTGGTTGTCTGCTACTTTATGAGCATTGCCTTAAATGTGTATACAACACGTGTTGGTGAATAGGGTTCTACGTAACCAGTTTTGCATCTGGCTTTTGGTGTTTCATCTCTTCTTTATGTGGCAGCTTTTATAGGGTAACTGGTTGTAACTGCCCCTAATTAATTTTTAGTTGTGTTTCCTCTTAACCTATGTCGGAGTCGGAGCAGCGAATTGTCAATTGGATTATTGAGACATGAATATTTAGAGGAAAAAAATTCTGTTCCACCTGATTGTGTTGGATTATCGCCACTCTACTGTACTTAAAAGGAAACAAGTTTAGTTTTGAAAGTGACCAAATGTTCACTGGTATGTTCTTGAAAATTATTTTTCTGGGAGACAGTGTGCCTTCGACCTCTGCAAAAATCACCATTGTCTCTCTTGACTTCTTTTCAAGATACATGTAATCAACTGTACAATATCTGCACTGACAGCAGGAGCAATGTTCAAGGTTATGATACCAATAACTCCAAGTAACCAAACATTGACAGGCCCTTGATTTCATCTCGGGGTGCCATAATAAATTGTATTTCGACAATGATGATTATAGTCACAACAATGATCTAAGATTTTTACTTGTTTTTTTTATTTGTTCCAGATTGAGGAATTCAAACAGAGAAAGAAAGATCATTTTGAGTCTATAGCCAATGAGGAGTACACACCAGAACTGTTCCAGCTTACCGAGGCCCACTCCTAGCGCTGGTTGTGGTCTGGAGACGCCTTCTTAGCTTTAGAGAAACAACAGTCACAGTAATGAGTTACCTCCCCCCAGCGCCAGTTGGATCCACGTGCTTGCCAAGAGGAGTCAGTCAGGAAATGTCTGTGTTGTGATTTATGTATGTTTGTCTTGTTCACTCAATGAGAACTCGGTTTATGGCAGGACCAGGTTTCTTGTATTCTTGAGACCTTGGTTTCTTCTTGAAATTCTCAGAAGACACAACTTTGAAATTGTTTTTTGCTTTGCCATTGTAAATGCCATTTCTTCTGAAACTTCAGATACACAGTGTAAAAAAAAATGTTTTTGCTTTTTGAGGATAACTGTTTTCTCGTCTGTAGTAAAACAAATCAAACAATTTTCCAGATTTTTGGAATATTCATACATTTATCATTCTTTTCAATGGTCAAGTTTTGCCTTTGCGTCATGGTTTAATTCCTTTAAAAGTTCTCAGCTAAAATCAAATACATTTTTGTGTGGTACCATGCATGGTCCCCAGTCAAGCTACAAAGCTTGTTGAAAGCAACAATGGCTATGGTGACTACAGGTAAATATTGCTAGGAAGATACTTTCTATTAATAAATGCTCATTCCTATACCGGTATTTGAGTCAAGATCAAATAGGCCAAATTAATTTTTTGTAATGAATGAATGAAAGAAATAGTAGTCGTGAACAAGTTGTCATGTATATCATATATGAGAATATGATTGCAGAGACTTTATTTTGTTCTCATTATAATTCACATCATAGAGTTTTACATGAATCAAAGTTCCGTTTGTAAAGCAAATAGTCAAACCAAAGGGCCCATCTTGCTGTTGACAGCTACTTGGATGGGAGCCCAAAATATGAACTTTTACCAGTCACTACAATTGCATCACCTCACTGCCTTCACGACTAGTTTTTTGTTTTAGCCTAATCATTACCACAATGATGTCATGCCAACTTTATGTTTGAGTTTCCACATTTGCTTTGAAGCTTGCTGAAGTTTTTATCATGCAAAACTATGTCTGATGTGTTGTACCATGCTCAGCTAGTGAGCGATGAGAAGGAAAGATAAGTGGAGAGAACCAATGTGTGTGTGTGTATGTGTGTGTGTGTGTGTGTGTGTGTGTGTGTGTGTGTGTGTGTGTGTGTGGCTGAGAGCACATAAGAGTGGGCTGTGTGTAATAGGTCAACATCACGTCTGCAATAATTCAGTTCTTTTACTACTGGAAGATGATATTATTTTGCTACTGTATATTATCTGTCCTACAGATATTTTAATAAGGGATTGCCTGTGAAACGGTCACAGAGTTTTTGCTCACAATGTGTATATGTGAAGTAGTGAATGCGAAAGACACGATAAGTAGAATTTTAATTTTTAAACGTTTTGCATGCACTTTTCTTGATCAAAGATTTCATTTGCTTAAGTTGCCAGCATTTATGTTTTCATCTGTGATTGAAAGAGATAAAGGAGACTAAATGTGTATGTGTGAATCTAAACATGTTAGAGTGGGAGAGAGAGAAAGAGAAAGAGAGTGGGAGAGAGAAAATATATAATACTAATACCAATATGTAAAGATTTATTGACTAGATTCTGTGTGTATTTTTGTCCTTATGCCTGACTTGCACAAAGCGCTGATGTTGGTAAAGGGAGGAGATCACATGAATTATTTCGCCTGCTGGCCTCTTTGCCACCTCTTTGCTAGGAGTACTCGAGAGTATTGTGATGCTGGTGATTATTGTAAGATCCTTAACAGAAAAAGAACAAACAATCTTTGTTTTACTGATGCTCACATTGATTGGATTTGTAGCTCTTATCTCCCTTTGAATCGATTTTTATAAGAGACTTGGCGGTGGGAGACAACAGATTTGCATTTTTGCTCACAATTTGATTCTCTGGAATTTGAGGATGTTTCTGAATTACTTTGGTCTGCTGGGGTAATATTAGATTGTGAAGTACATAGACCCTGCTTTTGAATAAAATTGGGGCATCCACCTCATAAATTCAACCTATTGTGATTGATTTAATCCTTGGGTAAGGCTATCTCCTTAATTGAAAGATTAGGCAAAGAAATGATGCATGGAATGAGGTTAATTTAGCTCATCAGAGTTGTGAGTGAAATCTGTACGTTATCTCCCAGATGTGTTTCATTAATAAGAAGAAATTGACCAAAGCTTAATCATGAAAGCAATAAAAATGCACACATTTACTATAATATATTATAGTGCTCTGATTTATACACTGGAAATGGGTTGGGTTTTTTTTTCTCCTCCCCTGAGCAATTGTTTCCATCTTAAACAATGGTAATGCTCCTTTTCTTAGCATACCAATGATGGGTTAGGTCGAGGAGATGAGGAAGATTTGTTGCCAAACCATTTCATCAAAGGGCTTAGGGCCTCCTGTTGGCTCCTTGAGAAAAACACTTGACTTCGGCCAGGTGGAAACATTGCCTAGCTATACAGCAAAAGATATCCAGTCAAATTGTTAGTGGCTAGATGCCTGTTAAAGTTAATTGACTGCACTTTAAGAGAAAGTTCCAGTATCATTGGGTCTGATTGAGTAGTACTTGATTATGAGGGGGTGGAGCCTGCTTTCCAGTTAAGACAGCCTTTATATAAATGCAATTTATTGACGATTATGGCCTGTCTTCCTCTGTACTGATTTTACCCGTCCCAACTCTTTATGTACCACAATGAACAAGTTTTGATTGCTGAAACGGTCACCAAAACCATCTGTGGGATACATTTTCTGAATCTTTTATACATGTACATGTGTTTTTTTGCTTCACATTTTTTTATACTGCTACTGCTAGCGTGACCCACTTTGTGCCTGATGAATCACAAGCATGCCCTAGCATTATCTTGTTTCACTGCTGATTATAAAAGTTTTTTGTGACAAACTATTTGCTCATACATTTGCAATGAAATGTCCAATGTTTTACACCGTGAAATACATTTACTTTACCATCGCACAAGTTGTTTCTTCACTATTATTGTGTTTGTCGACTGTTGTAGCCTACTCGCTTTTTATGCGGATTTGTTGTTTGATTAATTCAAAAATCTTAACTTCGGAGTATTCTGCCGTTTGCTAATGAAAGGACAAAAGTCCTAGCAAAATGGTGAAGAGAAGGTGAAATCTTATTATATTTTTCCTCATGAATGTTTTTCTCCCTTGTGGGTTTGATCCCATGGTAGACCGCAAACTCTGGCTAGTCAGGTTTGCCAGGCCGAGGCCAAAATGTGTGCTTGACCAGCATTGACGTACTTATAATAATTATTTCTTTGTTTGACCTAATTGGATGCTCTCATTATTCATTCTTTTGTCATCAAAGGCAGAATTGTGGGGTAGAAATTTTTTGAAATCAAACTATCTTTTCATAGTGGGTTGTTGTCAGGTGCTCTGGCATTGGTTTTAGGTTTACGCCTCTTGCAACACGGTAAAGGCCATCAAGGAGGTGGGGAATGGTTGGTGGACGCTCTAATGTGATCTGCTCCGCCTACTTCTTTCTAAGTACATGTATGATCCAGATGGTGAAATTACCTTTTTGTGTTGATGGCGTCGTTAAACATCTACAAAACAAAGAGGCGGGCTACTTCTACCCTGCCTGCCAGGACCCAATCCAGGCTGTGAGGGACATAATGTCCTAGCAGAGAGACTGAGATACTCAATCAAAGCCAGTTCCCGATGGGCCTCAAACTCATGGCCTTGGCGTGATGGCGAGGAGCCTAACGTGTTCCTCCTTTTTTCTGTGTCACAGCACTTTTCTCCTTATCTACTTCCTGATTCTGAAATGACCTTATAGGCTCGATAATGCCTTAAAGCCCAAACCAAAGGAACAAACTAACCATCCTGGCTCTGGAATGAGCCTTTTATGGTGGCGTCGGTATTCTAGTGGTTAGGCTGCCGGACTTTTAATCGGGAGGTTGCGGGATCGAATCCTAGCTCGGGCCCGACGTGTCCTTGGGCAAGGCACTTAACACGAGCTATCCTCACTTCATCCATGTGTAAATGGGTACCTGGCAATAAAAAGCGGAGGGAAGATCCTGTCAGTATGTTAGTGTTTGAGCGCTTGTAAAATGGCAGCTTGAACTGCATGCTTCTCGGGAAGTGAGAAGGTTTCTGGGTGACCTAAGTCTGCCGGGGTAATAATACATGTAGATTGTAAAGCGCGTAGAGTCAGTATTGGGATATATGCGCTATGTAAATGCAATCGATCGTGATGACGTAAATCTTAGGAAAACACACAAGGACTTCATTGGTAGGAAAGTGGTAACAGCAGTGGTCGCAGGGGTAGAAATAGACAACATGCAAAGTTTGAACAAAAGTTTGAAAGAATACACCGGAAATGGACTTTTTCTGCACTGTAAGTTTTTATTAACTTCACATGATTCAAACGCTGTGACCAGGATTCGTCGTTTTGCCCCCAATGTGGTGTTGGAATGGTCATAACATCATCAGCGTTTAAAGCAGTACCAGCACCGGTAAATATCTTCTAGATATAATTGCTAACAATAACGGTCACCAGAAACACTCCAACCAAGAGTCTGCGATTTTTCAAGAGATGGAATTGTCCTAGCATATTAGCTTATTGTGGCATGGATCTGTTGGGCTTTCTTGTCATTTTTTTGCTAGTAGTAACGTGATTTACAATAAATGTGATGAACTGCCAATGTACTTTTCGGGTGTGTTTTTTGCCAAAAGTCTATAAAAACACGAAAGAGAGCAAAAGAGGACAGTATGTTCAAAATCAAGGCCTAGGCCAGTTGTTGGATTCACCAAAAGATTGACTATGAGGATCAAGAAAGAACGTGACACAATAATTCTAGTAGCCTACAATGTATAAAGAACCATAGGGTTACTATATTTGGCCCACAGGGTTACTATATTTGGCCAAAAGGGTTATTGTGTTTGGCCAATAGGATTATTATATTTCGCCCATATGGTTATCATGTTTGGCCCATAGGGTTATTATGTTTGGCCTATAAAGTTTTTTTGTTTTTACCCCCCCTCCCCCCAACCACCCTAAAAAAGCGTCTTATCCAAACAAAAGTCGCATACACGCCCGGAAGCGGAAGAGCTCACGACACTGGCACGTATCGCCGAGGCAGCGAGGATCGTTGTTTTCTGCTACCGGTGGGGAAAATGGTGGAGCATACGTGAATCTTGTCCTTGGCGGGGGCGTTCGTAAAGGAAATGTTTCTTCCCATGGGGATCTAAAGTTGGGTCTGGGTGTTACCCGTGGGGGTTGCCTTTCGGGTTGTTGAGGCCTTGATGGCTGCCGGGTGTTGGGTTGAGGGTTGACGGGGCGGGGGTTGCTTGGTCGTCTGTTCGGAGGTCGTGGTGCGTTTGGTGAGTTTGGGGAACGAGGGTTACTTTGTCTTGAATATTTATTGTTACGTCTAGGATTTTGGTTGTTAGATATAGGATTTGGGTTGCGTGGTCTAGGATTTGGTTTGTTAGATATAGGATTTGGGTTGCCTGGTCTAGGATTTGGGTTTCTAGGTCTAGAATTTCGGTTGTTAGATCTAGGATTTGGATTATTAGGTCTTGGATTTGGAGGTCGAGGTGTGTTTCCTGGGCGAGGATTGCCGGGTCTGGCAGGATTGACAGGTCTGGGGTTGCTCTGTCTCCTGGAAGGAGGTCTTGGCGTGACGGCAGCCGGAGATTTGGGTTTGGTTGTCGGCTTTGCTGTGCCCAGACTTGGTGTGAGCTCTGCAGGGTCCTCTAATCTGCTTGTCGGGCGCCGAGTAGGCCCTCCAGGTGCAGGGTTTCTCTGGCGCTCGATACTGCAGGTCTTGCAGCAGAAGACGTCTCGGAGATCCGGGGTGTTGCACGAGTCTGGTGTGCAGCGGTAGCTAGGGTCGTCACCCTGAGGGCAGGAGTCTGGTCCGAGAGGGAAGAATAGAACAGGAAGTGCTTATTTGTTTGTGCTGATTATACTGATAACACAAAACAATAACACCACGAAACAGTCTTTTGATCTAAAAGAGAGAGAGAGGAAGGAAAAGGAGAGAGAAGGGGGGGGGGGGGTG
>JAUKPP010259061.1:0-22138 GCA_032273245.1 Phyllaplysia taylori
AGCGAGAGAGAGAGAGAGAGCGAGAGAGAGAGAGAGAGAGAGAGAGAGAATATAAAAAGCGTGGTCTTGATCCCAGGTTCGACCTTATTCCCTGTTCTAAGAAGAATAGGGGTCTCAATCCTCATAGTACGTTGCTTGCACGCATGAGTGTTTGGAGTTCACGTCAGCCCGTGCGGGAAAGTTGCGAGGTGCACTCGCGTCGAACACGTCTTGAACGCGTGTTTATTGTTTCGTTTTTCAGTGGAATTATTAAAAAGGCCAAAGAAGGATGGGAACTTTTTATCAAATATAATTTTCTAAAGTCAGGGAAGGAATAAATCGAAAATCGAAGCCAGTCATGAGGACCTATTTATCTTTTTGCAGGCACCAGCCAATTTACAACTCTGGAGCTGTCACAGTTTTCTGGGAAAAGTGAAACATGTGTTTCCAAGTTGTCAAATATATGTATAGATGCATTGTCGTCATCAATCAAGCCATTTAATGTCATAAGTACAAGAGTAACAAAGTTTTGTCCAGCCATCCTATGCAATGACTGTTCATGTGTGTGTATATAATCTGCACAGAACAGTAAACTCTCGTTAAATCGCCAACAATGGGACTATTAGAAACCTGGCGTTATAAAGAGAATGGCGGTACAATGAGAGCAGAACAAGGAAGAGCATTCATGAACCAATAAACCAGAATCTGTAGTGTAACAGATAGGCCCTTTGCCTATCTCGTGAAAGACCAGGGTTCGATCCCATTTTCGGATGATCTGCATTTTTCTGCTGTGATTCGTCCCTCTCAGCCTCTGTTGGCCTTGATGGAGAGGGCTAAAGTAGCCCATTCCATACGTGAGCTTACAGTGTTGCAAGGACATTATAAGCTGAAAACCAAAACCAAAAATAAGAATAAGACTAAGGAATCTCAGTGAGACAATCGGCGCTGTGGTTTAATGGTAAGGCTCTTTGCCTGTCATGCGGAACACCCGAGTTTGATCCCAAGCCCAGACAATCTGATTTTTTTTTGTGCTGGAATTTTTTCCCTCTCAGCCCGCGTTGGCCCTGACAGGCAGGGTCCAAGTAGCCTGTGTCTTAACAGTTTGTGGTCACACAGCCAGAAGAACAAAGAACCGTTATGGTCATGCCCAAACAGCCGTGACGCAATCGGCTTTCTCGTGCCTGGCGCATGTGCCCAGTGACTGGATGGGCAACTTTGGGTCTGCGCGTATATTCACAGAGTGACCACAAAGTGTTAAATTACCTTACAATATTGTTGTAACGAAAATTCGTCCAATTTTACATTAAAGCAGTCTACCATGAATCATGCCATTTCATTCCATTTCTGAAGTCTGGTAGAGCTTTGCAATATTCACTACTTTTAGTATTTCCACACGCATTGCAAGCTCTTTCGAATCCTTTGGGATCCCAGATTGCAGTATCTCTGTTGGATCCTCGTTTGTATTCAATATTGTTGGGGACGTAAAACTGGCAACCAAACAAAACAAAAAAATAATCAATGAGACAATATTCTGAAATCCCCCAAAAATGACTCGGGTGGTGTTTATGGAATGGCAGTAACGGATAAGCTACCTGAGGACTTTATGATATCAGAAGTGCACAGCAACTTACTCGTAACGTCTGAATTCCATATGGAAACTGTCCGTCGAGGCATAAGAACTCAAAATTTGACTTCCTCCACTCCCGGGAGAATGAATGGATTGGCGTGCCATACACAATTTTTCTTAATTCCTGAAACACAGAAAAAGGGGGAAAATGCATCAAAGATCAGAAACAATCACAGAATCATATTTCATTTCTGATTTTTTAAATATGAAATAATTATTTTTCCCTGTTCCCATCTGCACTTGCAAAAGATCAAGAATGTTAAATATGTTCTTACCAGTACTGTGCTGTAATGGTTAGGCCCTTTGCCTGTCATACGGAAGACCCCGGTTTGATCCCCGATTGCGGACGATCTGTTTTTATCTGCTGGATTGTTTATCCCTCTCGGCCCTGACAGGCAAGGTCGAAGTAGCCCATCTCTTAAATGACCTAAAAGTGTTGCAGGGGATGTAAAACTTGTAACCAAACCAAACCAAACATGTTCTTTCCTACCGTACTCACATTCACCTCAGCATCTTCACAATGAGTGTATGAGATTGATATGATAAAATCAGTCGCTAATTTATTTTGGAGTATTCGGAGTTATTGGCACTTTTCCCTTTGGAATTTTTTGGCCCATTTAAACAGAATATTCGTTTTTCATGCCGAAATTCTCATCTCTATAACAAAAAGCTAAGTCCCTTACTTGCTCTTTATACTAGAAAACCTCAGGGTTATTTTTATTGCAGGGCAATTTTGCAGCAGATCTGCCCCCTTTTTTTGAGAAATCTCGCCGCTGCTTCTATTTTTATTGAGTACGGGACAGCTCGATTGTCATTAATTCGCTCTTTCACGACACAGCGCCTTATATTAGACACAAGCAAGCCTGTTATGGCTCCCAAGCATCTAATCACATGAAGGTCTATCCACAATACTTGGCCAGATTTTACCAGTACAGCAAACCAAATCACAATGAATAATGTACCCCAAGGAAATCCTAAAACTAAGACGATCCAGTCCAACTCACAATGGCAGTTTCGAGTGTGATGGGCACACCTCCAAGTGTATTGGCTGACTTGCGGGGCCCACTACTGGGAAAGAGAATGGTATCGCCTGCAACAGGGAAGAAAAAACAAAAGAACGCACATAATCATATAAATCAGTTTTAGAGCGTATTTCTCAAATGTTTTGAAAGCATTGACCAACAAGGTTAGAAATATTTTATATTTCCGCTGACTTGTGGGATACTTTTCAAAGCACTCAAGAGAGCCGATGCTTTGGTGTAATGGTTAGGGCTCTTCGCCTGTCTTGCAGAGGACCCGAGTTCGATCCTCGTCGCAGACGATCTGGGTTATTTTCTGCTGTGATTTTTTCGCTCTCAGCCCAGGTTGGCCCTGATAGGCTTGGTCGAAGTAGCCCGCCTCTTAAATGACCTTACTGTGTTGCAGGGTCATAAAAATGGTAACTAAACAAAAAGGCACTCAGGGATGGGCTGCATAGTAGGCCATTATAGTGCTATGGATACATAGTTTCATCATTAACATTTTCTTGGCAAACAGAGGTAGGTTTGATCTTGTATTACACCCCTTATAATACTTTCACAATTTTCTCCCGGTCCTCCCAGTATAGCCAGGACCATTTTCAACTAACCAGTTGTGGAAGACAAACCTCGTTTGATTGCTACAGGAGACCAGCTGTCTAGATACACTGTATGAAGCCTCTGTGTGGTCAGTGGGGGCGACACCATAGCAGCAGCGGCAGCGCTCGGTACATAGTCCAGGGGGGAGGCATTGGCTATGCTCCGCTGTAAATAGATAAAAAGTATTTGTTTTTGTATGTGTGTATGTTTTACAGCACTATTAACACTGTTAGACCATTTCAGCACCACAAAATAGACTAGAACAATGGTAAAGCTAAAGAAGGAGGAGAATAAACAAGTAAAGAATGGTTGTGTTAGATGGTGGTGAACAGAAAAAGAAAAAGATCCTTTTTTGTTTAAACAAAGAGTAGTTGACTGCAGATGCATCAAGATACAAGATGCTCGATTTTCATTGCTTTTTGGTTTACCAAAGGTTTACTTTTATCTATTTATTTGTTTACTAATTATATTTATTTGTTTTTAGCTTATCAATTTGTGATTTTTTCGGAGGTGGGGGTGGGGGGCACATATATATCCTTTATATTGAGGAGAGGGAAAAGAAGGTGCAGGGTAGAGAGAGTGAAAAAGAAAGGAAACTGGATTTAAGATAGCAAACTGCAATGACGATAAATCTTGGATCCTCTTTTATTAATACGGGTGAAGAGAAAGTTCCCTTGACAATAAACTGACATTCATACTTTGATACTTTGTGAACAAAAAGTCTACTGGGCAAACAAAAATGTCTACTGGGCAAACAGAAAAAAAGCAACCAAAAAATGAGTTCAGGTACTTTGTGAACAAAAAGACTACTGGGCAAACAGAAAAAAAGCACAATAAAATGAGTTCAGGTTTCAACTGATCAAAATGTAGGACAAACACAGAGGAATAAACCTAAGTTTTTCAGTTCCTCTATGTATTGTGCTAGCAACTATCTTCACCAAACTAAATGTGAATACAGTGAAATTCTCCGATAACAAGATCATTGCGACAGACTTAATGTTCTCAATATTTCTGAGGTCTTGTTATATATCCAAGGTATTTCCACAAAGGGAAAGAAGGATGGGGACTTTCATTTCTCTTGCTAAAACTGTACTTGTATCCAGGGATTGAAACTGATCAGTCTAAAAATTTACTGAACATTTCGCCGGCTATACAGATTTGGATAAAACACTTATTCAATACATAGATTAGTACGTCAGGTCCCACTTATGGAAAATGATGAAGCAAATCAAAATTACAGATTTCAGTAAATTTACAGAAAATTTCCATCCCTGTATATCCCATTTTCACTGTAATCATAAATTCTGTAACGAGTTCAGAGCAGAGTTATGCAAGCAGGAGTAATGATATGAAAGCAAGACAATTTACACGATATAATATAACTAGTTGGGCACCCCGCATTCCTTGGGGTAATGGGAAAGGGAAGGGTGAGGCAGAATGAAATATGGCTCACAATATAATTCCAGTGGCCTGTTCTTCGGAAATTCCCAATATGCTGTTTCAAACAAGTTACTGTTGAACGGAGATATAACGTCTTAGAAGACGAACTTTCCCAAGATCAGGTCTAAACGAAACTAATGAAAAACTGAAAAATAAACTACAGTGACTTCAGACTCCTTAATATAACAGTGCACCTTTAAAATGATTCTGGACCACCGTTAATTATTTTTAAATTTGAAAATTAAGTGGTTCGTAAGATTTACGTAACCAAAGTGAGAACTTTCACTAATATATATATAGAGATGCGAGGCTTCTGATCCTTGTGACAATAAATTGAAGTCATCAAAACAGTACTAAAATTTTACCTCTTAGAATGTGAATAATATTACACAATGTGCATTATGATGGACTCAATAGCATGCCTGCCCTCCGCAGTGTGTCTATTTCATCATTTCTCTCTGTAATTTGTCCACTTTCTGGTTGCACACCTACACAAAATAGTCCGTCTCATAGGGCACATATGTTCCCTAGAAATGCATTCATTACGGCACTCCAACGCTTTGGTGTAATGATTAGGCTCTTCGCTTGCCACGCGGAAGACCCGCGTTCGATGCCGAGCGCGGAAGACCCGCGTTCGATGCCGAGCGCGGAAGACCCGCGTTCGATGCCGAGCGCGGACAATCTGGGTTTTCTACTGCTGGAATTTTTTAGCTCTCAGCTCAGTTTGGCCCTGACAGGCAGGGTTGAAGTAGCCCGTCTCTAAACAATTATCTTACAGTGTTGCAGGGAACGTAAAAACTGGTATCTAAACCAAATCATTATGGCACTGATAATAATAAATTTAATGCTCAAAGAATAGTTTTTTTTCAGAAAACATACAATGCAAACAATATTTTTTAATTGACAGGCTACGGGTGGATGGCAGAGTCTGTGTGAGATTGTTCATAAATGTCAAGGTGGGAGGAGTTCCAAAAGTAGCTTTCACATTAACCTTTACACACTTCAACAAAAAAGCAACTTTGACCCTATATGAAGATGGTCAATTTGCGCTGTGAAAAAATATTGACCTAACATAAAAGCTTAACTTTCTCCAAATAAATTTGACAAACTCTCAGTCAGACACATTCCGAGCCTTACAAAAATGATCACATTCAAAGTTGGGAAGGATATGGGAAGGCTTCAAACAGTTGGGTGATAATTACAGAAAAGTGGGAAAAAACATAAAATAATAAAGTGTTAAATTTACATGAAATGGTTTCTATAAAAAGCTGTAAGTAAGCACGTAGCCGGATAAAATACGCTCTCCCCTATAATGGGATAATTTTTTATTGCCCTGACTTTTTCTTCTTCATAAACACTGTCTTCTATGTACGCAAAACGTTCTTTCAAACATACCATATTTATTTATTAGTTCTGGAGATATTTGTAAGGGTTCAACTCTACACGGTTTAAAGGATGTATTACGATGATTAGGAAAAATTGAAGATACGTTGAAATAATTTCCTCACATCCTACTAAAAGTACCACACACAATAAGAACACAACTGAAGTTACTATTTCATGCTACAAAAATATAGTTGATTAATATATCGTAGACTATAATGGGTGCTCTGATTTGGTTATATCATGTGACAGCAATACAGGGGAAAAGTGTTGAATACGAGTCTAGAAACTTAATGGCATGTATTTAATTTGTTTTTAAAAACTATAAGTTGTGCCAATAGACCCTATAAATAATAAATTACAACAATGTAAGAAAAAAAATGCAGAAATAAAGTGAAGGAAAAAGTTAATGAGTATCCATGGAGTATACTACAAAATATTTAGGTTGTTATTATGTTGTTAGTTTTGGATTTCTGTCCCTTGCAACAGTGTAAGGTCTTTTTAGACACAGGCTTTTTCGACTGAGTCTCTGAGGGCCAACCTGAGCTGAGAGGGACACAAAATCCCAGCATAGAGACCATGATACTTCAAGTTTTTAAGCAACTGGCCAAAGTGAGCCTCGAACTCTCATCCCCTGCATGATAGGCAAAGAGCCTTTCCATTCCATATCACAGGCATCAGTAAGATATTTAAGTGTTAAGAAAGAAGAAAGGTACAGATACTCTCAACAAAATGGTATAAGACATGCCGACGATGGTGAAGTAAAAATATATGCACTTAAAAGTCTTGAAATCCTTTCTCCTGTTTGATTAAATTTCTTTCTTTACAACTAGTGTAAACCCCCCTTCCTTGCACGAAATAATATCAATTTTGTCTCAATTATAATGGCACCAGTATCTTTCTCTCTGTCGATCTTTCCAACACTTTTCTAGGACATTAAGCCCACTGCTACTGTTAGAACCCACGCTTAGGACTTCTCCCAATCCCCAAAATCTTCTAACCCAGGAGGGCAACTTTTCCGATTCTTCAGAAAAGCACACAAAACCACTTGATCTGAAAGAAACTTTCATGGTGAAAGTATGGAGAAATTAAAAACATAGCGTCAAGAACGAACTTTTTCAAAAATATAAAAATTAATAGCATGCAAATGCTGGTTTGTTTTATTGATTACACCAGCAAAGTGTAAATCTCTGTTCGTTGCACGGGTACGGTAGTAGTAGTACCGATTATATACTATTAATTTTGTCGCTATCATAATAATGATAGGCCATGGACCTAGTATCTATGTGGTAGGCCTATCCGACATATCCTTCTCTAACTTCTCCCAATCCCCCAGAACCTCCGACCCAGGAACGCACTTTTTCCGAGTTTTCAGAAACGCACTCATAAGCACTTGATCTGAAAGCCGCTTTCTTAGTGAAAGTATAGAAAAGTTAAAAACATAGGGTTGAGAACGAACTTTTTCAAAAATATAAAAAATAATATCATGCAAACGCTGCTTTCTTTTACTGATTACACCAGGAAAGCATGCAGTTGAGATCGAGACGAATTTTAAAGCCCTATATGGTCGAAATCGGTTCAGTAATAAAGTCTGGAGCCTCGAACAAAAAACCCCCCAGTTTTTTTGTTGTTATTTCTTTAGATAACAGATTAATAATTTTATTCTAAACAATGAGCTAATTCATAATGACGTCCCATTCACACAGTAAACAGAATATGAACTGCAGTGAGAGAGAGAAGTTGATGATAATTTTGTATCAAAAGCAATGTTACATATAGCACAAATATTTAGCATGCAGCATACAAATGTTGAAGCTGTAAAAAAAATAATAAATTATAAAGGAACAAAACAAAAGGGGAAGAAATAGGAAAAAATATTTGAGAAAAGCAATTCTTACACGACCAAACATTGGGAGACTTGCTCTTTTCTGAAAGACAAAAGGGTTGCATAATAAACTGTAGTGAAAAGATTTGCATATAAGTTGAATAAACTGTTTGCTGCGTATGCCTTTAATTTAAGTCTCTCTGTAAAAAATGTACAAAGCTTGCAATTGGGATTGCCTCACCGTCAAGAGCTTTGGTTAATTTTATGAAAATCTAGAAAGTAACTAACAAAATATTATGACCTTTGCAATGTATCAAATCAACCAGACACCCCTCCACCAACCACTCCCTTCTCGGCTGGCGCCTTTATTAATAATAACCCACTCCTTACTACTACCTCAGCTGCTATCTAACTCTTTATCTTTACCTCACTCACTCTCCCTCTCACCTACATCTACACACACATTTTTCACTCTCCCTCAAAAACGTTTTCAACTTTCATAAATCATCTAAACATCAATTGCACAGTCTTAAATGTTATTAGGATGAGATGACTCAACAGGTTCCTTGAAAGTTTAAGAAGGAAAACAACACAACATGGCACACAGGGACTACCTTGGGGTCATTTCCTGGCCCAATTGAAGCATCAGTCTCCAGGAACTTGAGTAACCTGTTGAGCTGATCTCGCTCTGCTAATGAAGTATTTGTTGTCTCTGCCATTGTTTCCTAACTGCTCAGCTATGCTTTTCCCTGAAACAGCATTTATAATATTTCAATCTTTTTGTTTTTTAATATGGTCTGATAGAATTAAGATTTCACACAATTTTTCCTCAAGGGGTTAGTTTAAGAAGTGCGTAAGTTCACCATGAGCTAAAAGAGAAAAAAGGCACTTCGTGCACTGGCCCTTTTGTCAAACAAAGCAAAAAAAAGGCCTATAGATAGAGCAGTTTTGAACATGAGGTTTCAGTCAGTGTAGAGGGCAAAGGAGAAAACATTATCTAGTGAAAGCGATATCATGGTGGGAAAAAGAACCTTTCCTTTGTACTTGCAGCCACAAAAGTAAAAGCCACTCATTCAAATTCAAGTCCATACAACCCAGACTTTTAATTCCCAATCTTAATCTCAGTGTAGGCTACCATTCTTGAATTTTCTTAGATCTAGACAACAGGCTAATCTAGGCCTAGAGATCTACCATAGTTAAAAAAGAAAACAACATATAATAATTTTTAAATACACAGAATCGAAGTAGTAGTAGTAGGTGAGGAGGAGTTGAGTTGAGGGAAGGGTGCAGACTTTGTCTTGATCTGTCATCTCTGGGCCATTGAAGTCTATCTAGTAGAGATCAAGTCTTGATGTTGACACTTTAATTTTATTCTTATCACTATAGGGACAATGAATCTAATTAGATCTAGATCTAGAAGCTGCTGTGAATTTTGTGTGAGACTAGTGAGGGTAATAATAAGAAGGGGTCGGGGCAATTTTCAATGCTTCACTTTTAAGTTTACCTTCACAGTTTACTACTATAATGTACAAGCTTTTGCCTCAAAATGCTAGGTATATTTGCAAAGTCAGCCATTGATCAGTTAGAATAGTCGTTCATCACAAAGGAAATCGGTAGATTTCATTATCAAAACTACTCCGACACTCCTTTGACTTTGAAACAGCAGCGAAGCGCTGTGTCACTATGGCTGCACGATGCCGTTTGCTAATTATAGAATGTCAACTTCCGCTATAAACATCGCCGGGTCACAGAACACTCAAGTCCGCTAGCAGACAAGCACACCGCAAAATTACCTCCATGTGAGAGAGCGATAAAAATATATGACAGCTGCAAGCATGAAAAGAATGAAAACCAAGTTCCAAACCAAATAAAATCGTAATCTCATATTGTTTTCTGAAGAAGTAGCATAGATCTCAGCCAAGTGGCAATGCTAGAGGCTGCTCATTAGGCTGCTGATCCAAATCAATATCTACTCCAACTCCAAGAGATGCGAACATTACGGTGTTAATGGTTAGGAAGAGGCCAGTAAAATTTCTAATGATGATCTTTACGGTGACCATTTAATTAGACAACTATAGTCAGGACCAGCCCCCGTGAGAACCGTTTTTCGGGAATAAAACAATCACTGAACAGATTCATTTTAAACTTGGCATGTACAATATTCCTAGGGGGTTTTGTTCTCAGTTCTTGGCAATGTATAGGCAAAGAAGAGAGTAAGCCTACTCTTCAACCGTAACGTACTCATTAAAAAATCAAATGCTAACCAAGAGCCATTATGGACTAATTCAAGTAAGGGGATATTCTTCCAAAAGACAGTACCAAAAGTAGAAACAGTAGAAACTACGGCGAAAGTCTGGAACAAATTATGCGCAGGCGATTATAGGCCTACGCACCCCACTTCTTTCTGAAAAGAAATAAAGTATGCGAACAGTGCCAAAGACTCCTAACCGTCGAACATGTCTTAATCCACAGTAGGCCCCCTACGATTAACAAAGAAAGTCAAGAAAAAGTAAAACTACAGATGGCAGAAGAAAAAATACACTACAATGTTCAATCTATTCTGAGCCCTCACCGATCCCAACGATCTCAACGGCTGATAAAACTACTAATACAAGAAATTAACAAGCTGTACCCAATCTAGAGCTGGCGATAAGCCTCTGGACAGCTAAAAACAACCATTAACTCGGAGGCTCCACCGAATAGGAAAAATGTAGATACCATAATTAAGAAGCCTACGCCCCACCCAACAAGAGAGGCTGCTAGAGACCCTACGATTGAGTAAAACCAGTTGCAGCCATCACTCTCTTTGCAAATTTAAACCCGAACTGGGGGGACAGATGCCCTGACTCAGACTATTTGCACGGAGAAGTAGGAGGAGAAGAAGAAATTTATTGGGGATAAAGTGCATGCCCTGCCCCGGGTTTGAACCCACGACCATTGGCATCAAAGGCAGACACAACTACCTCTAGACCACGAGAGCCACCCGACCCGGCGTGGCCATTGGAGATCCACATTAATTTTTAGAGTCAATAGTCTGACACCACTACAAGTGGGTAACGGTATAACACCCTAGACGACTAGGCCTACGTTAAATTAGTCGGTAGTGCGATGGTAGGTCCCCTAAGCACAATAAATCTTATCAAGGCCGGATCCAAGCAGATCGGGTCAATGGGACTAAAAGTCTTGTTACTACTAACACATATAAGGATGGTTAAAGTCAGGGTTGGGGCTAGAGTGGGGTTAGTAAGGCTAGGATTTAGGGTTAGAGTGAGACCCTAGTTCTTATTCTAACACTAATACACTTTTCCTTCTTCCTCACTCTTATCAAATATAAGCATCTACAAGAACCTAAGTCTTTTCACAAAGGAAAGCAACACGGCCTACCACGAATGCATGGAATCATCTACAGCAAGTTCACAATGTGGAGACTGGTCGAGGAAGAATCCTCAGAACAGGGACGATGGCATTTATTCTTGGCTACCCTTGTTCTTTGACGTACTTCGATTTTTATCAGAATTTAGATCTAGATCCATTCAAAGATGTCACCGTTTATAACTCCACATAGGGCCTATATAATTATGAGCACAGCACGATGTTTCCATCCACTTGAAAGTAAAGCAACATTGATTTGTGTTTGCCGGGCTTGCTCGCCACTCGCGCTAAGCAATGTCGCCAAGTCACAATTCACTGAGAATTCACACTGACACTCACTCACTACTGCCTGCAAAGCCTGCCAAGACTGCCAAAGCTGCCCTCAACTGCCCGTCCGACACACTTTCTGGGCCATGAATCTATTAAGAAAAATTCGGATATACGGGTGCTCTCAATTCGGAAATCTGAACACTTGAGCGAAGCTTTATTTTACTAGTTTTAAGTGGGTTTTTTTTTTCTTCTTGCATAATTTGAAGAGTCTTCAAACCAGGGACCTATTTTCCTCGCTTCACTAAAAAAAAAAACCTGACAAAAAATAAACAACTTAAGAAATAATGATAGTACATGTAAAGTCAAACCTCAAAGAAATTACTCAATTAAAGTTTAACAGAGTCTCATCTTCATGAAAACGAGTAGGAAAAGGATATCAATGTTAATATCATATAATAATATAATATGAAAATTTCCCTTGATAAGGAATGCGAGAAAGAAATTGAAAAGTCTGGACACGAAGGAATATGCCTGCAACTGACAAAACACACCAGCCTTAGAGTTTCATTTCTGTTCCCTTGTCTTATAAACTGATTGACCTAAACGAACAACTTATTCGGATTTCACCCATCCCTACGACACGTCAGTACATGCAATGCACGAAGCTAATCGGTAGATTGTTTTTTTCCAACTAAATGCTCCACTCCATAATCGGTTCGGGCCTATACTCCACAGGAACGCACACAATCACGTGCTGGTGGGCGGAGTTAGGCTGAAAGAAAGCTCACGCATTGAATTTATCTATTTTGGAATGGAGCATTTAATTTAGTCGGGAAAAAATTGTGACTTGCTTCATGCATCCCACACTGCATCCCACACTAGGACAAAGGTTGTGCGCCCACTCATCCAATTCAAGACAGTTAGTTACCAGTTTTACGTCCCCTGCAACACTGTAAGGTCATTTAATTTTAAGAGACGGGCTACTTCGACCCTGACTGTCAGGGCCAACCCGGACTGAGAGGGAAAAAAATCCCAGCAGAAAATAAACCCAGATCGTCCGCAATCGGGGATCGAACTCGGGTCTCCCGCATGCAAGGCGAAGAGCCTAACCATTACACCACAGCGCCGGTCTAGGACAAAGGATGTACGCCCACTCGTCCAATTCAAGACAGTTGGTTACCAGTTTTACGTCCCCTGCAACACTGCAAGTTCATTTCAGAAACGGGCTACTTCAACCCATCCAGTGAGGCCCAACCCGGGCTGAGAGGGGGAAAAAAACAGCAGAGAAAGCCCAGATCTTCCGAGCTCAAGGTCGAACTCGGATCTTCCGCATGACAGGCAAAGTCCCTAACCATTACACAACAGCGCCAGTGTTTATTTATTTCTTTGTTTAGGGTTTATCGTCTCTTTAAACACCATTAGGTTGCACCAGAAACTTTCTCAAATTGTAGAGGGGGAAAAAAGGAAAGAATTTTCTTATTTTGAATGATATCTGTTTGCTGTTTCTTCGCTTAATGGAGGGGAGGCGGTGGGGGTCTTTAGATATTACGGGCACTAACGGCACGATAAGGTAATTTCCGCACTAGGAAAAAGATCAGGATAATAGTAACAGTTGAGAAAAATAGTAACAGTTGAGAAAGAAATGGATGGATAGACCACACCAGAGCGCCTACAAACCACACACTCTACCGGCGCTGAGATGTAATGGTTAGGCTCTTTAGATGCGGAAAACCCGAGTTCGATCCCGAGTGCGGGGGATCTTGAATTTTTTCTGCTGGGATTGTTTTCCCTCTCAGCCAGGGTTGGTCCTGACAAGCAAGTTCGAAGTAGCCCGTCTCGTAATTGACCTGATAGTGTTGCAGGGGACGTAAAACTGGTAACCAAACCAAACGCAGAAGACCCAAACTCAGTTTCCAAGTGGGGACAAAATTGTCTTTACTTTTTCCGATATATTCCCTCGCCCGCGGCTCGGGTTGGGCCTAACAAGCACGTTTGAAGTTGCCTGTCTTTTAAAATGATCTTACAGTATGGAAGGGAGGTAAAACTAAAACCCAAATCAAACCATGGTTTCTGCGAAGTGAAATGACCTGACAGTAGCTGTGCTCGTGTTAGGGTTGATTTATTGTAGGCATTATATATAATATTATCTATAGGGCTTCGGATCAAGACGACAATAAATTAACATGGGAAATCTGGGTAAATAGGTGTAACAACATCATAACTCTTGACTGCAACCTGGGGCAAGGTCAAATGAGAGGGGTGTCAACTCTCTATATTCCTCAATTTCTCTATTTGTCTCTCTGACTTCATTGCTCTCTCTCTCTCTCTCTCTCTCTTTATCTATCTATCTCTTTATCTCTCAGGCTAAAATAGCAAAAGAAGCTGGTGTCTCTTTCAAAAGGCTTACTTCTACTTTCTAACTCTTTATCCCTATCATTGACTCTCTCTCTCTCTCTCTCTCTCTCTCTCTCTCTCTCTCTCTCTCTCTCTCTCTCTCTCTCTCTCACGCCCCCTTTCTTCATCTCTCTCTCTCTTCCTATCTCTCTCTTTTTTATGTCTTTGCCTCCTGTTACCTTCTTTCTTTATCTTTTTTTCTCTCTCTCTCTCTTGATTTCTGTCTCTCTGACTCTCTCTGTCTCTCTCTCTCTCTCTCTCTCTCTCTCTCTCCCTCTATCTCTGGTTCTCTTTCTTGTGTAACTGGGAATGGTGATAATAAAGATTTATTTTTTTTAAATGACAATACGTTCCAATATAAGGTTATTTTCATGGTTTTGGTCCCTCTTTCCTCCATCCCTTCCCCCTTTTTTTTTCCTGAACCACATTGTCTGAGCATGCTCTGGCGTTGCCGGCACCTCATTTTACATTGTCCTCTGGCTACACAAGTGCCCTTCCGGCCGCTCTCTGGCAGGTCAAACTGTAGGCCGAGTAGTACACGACGATGTCTCTTATTTGTTTGTGGCAGGCCCGGATAATTAAGGGACACAGATGCCTCCCTTTTTTCCTTTTCTTTTCTTTTTTTCGATTGAGAATGGACCGAGGTGAACAGAAAGTATAAAATAAAACAGTAGTTATAATAAAAAGTAATATAGTTATGATAACAAAGATACTGATGATTATAATAAGTAACGAAATTAATAGTATTCATAATGATAATAATAATAAAGGTAAACATAATAGCCCTGATAAATGTATACGAAATGGTAGTGGAAATGAAGAGAAAATTTATAAAGAAGGTCTTATAGAAAATAAGAACGGAGAGAAAGACAAGATCTGGGAGGTTGTCATTGAGGTTACACTATGTGTTAGATGCTAAGGGACTGGTGCTGGGTTAGTGGCAGAAAGATAAGGCGTCTCGTGTACTTCCTAGCTAACTAGAATGTTAGACAATAGCAGATGTTGAGTGCATGTTAAGGCGGAGCGTCCACTGACCTGTTTTGTCAGTTGCAGGCAAGGCTCATATTATGTATATCATATATAGATGAGCCTGCAACTGACTAAACAGGTCAATGGATGCTCCGCCTTACGTGTGTTGTTATTTGTTAAGTCGTCTGTGAACCGCCGGGATATTCGGCTGCATACATTGGCGCTACCGAGACGTACAGTGCTTCCTAGAGAGGGCAGATGGAGCCCACACAGATTGTCAGATCCCAGTTCACTCTATTTCCAGTGAATCCAATTTAGTTTTTTCGGGGTTTGGTTACCAGTTTTACGTCCCCTGCAACACTATGAGGTCATTTAAGCCTAACCATTACATCACAGCGCCGGTTATTCGGCTGCATACATTGGCGCTACCGAGATGTACAGTGCTTCATAGAGAGGCCAGATGAAGCACACACAGATTGACAGATTCCAGTTCACTCTATTTCCAGTGAATCCAGTTTAGTTTTTTTGGTTTGGTTACCAGTTTTACCATGAAAATATGGCTCGGGACAGCCTTTCTCCAATATTTCGAATGTATCTTTCTGTTACTTTTCACTATGTTTACGGTTTGGTTTGGTTACCAGTTTTACGTCCCCTGCAACACTGCAACACTGTAAGGTCATTTTAAGAGACAGCCTACTTCGACCCTGCCTGTCAGGGCCAACCCGGACTGAGAGAGAAAAAAATCCCAGAAAAAAAAACCCAGATCGTCCGCGATCGGGGATCGATCTAGGGTCTTCCCGTTTGCTAGGCGAAGAGCCTAACCATTACACCACAGCGCCGGTAGTCAGTATGTATTCTCGATCTGCCCATGAGCGCATCATCTACCTACAGTGATGGCATAGATCCGAACTATGCTTCACAGAAATGGGAAAGATGAGGGCTATCTGTACTATGAGATCCCAACTCACTCATATTTTGTTCTAAACCCATCTCCCGATGATACAGGAATGACATAAACTGATAAAGCCGCCCATCTTTGTAGAGCGTGGGAGGGGTCGGGCAGGGAGGTTTATCCATACTTTGCGCCTACCTGTTTTCCAGTTAGACAAAGAGCCGTCTGGTCCCCTTTCCCTCTCCATAGCCATTCGTGACCTAGGCTGAACGATCAATTTCGCGAGATTCTTCAAAATTATTTAAATCATTGCTGTATGAAAGAGGTAGGTTGCTCACTGTCAGGCGAGTGGCCGGCAGCTCCCCCTTACCCTCATGCAATCCAAAGGGGTTCAAGGCTTCGAGTGCTACGTGCCTACCTTCCATTAGTAACCCATCGGATAATAGTTTCGTTCTCGCATTCTCAGTGAGGGAATGGATTCCCCACAGACCAGAAATACACGTGGCACCATCCACTGACAAATAAAGGGCCGGTCACTCGTTCTGCTGCCATACAAACCTTGCCTTATATCTTTTGTGCTGCAATTTTCGCCCAGCGCCAAATCTCGCCCACCTAATGGGAATTTAGTGTTAAACTGTGTATTCCTACGCATTTTTAAGTGGGCGAAAACTGGGGCAACCTAGATACTACAACACTACACTACAACTTACAAAAAATACAACACTGACGACGCTGAACACAGTGTAGAAACAGACTGAGCCTGACTAGATCTAGACTGAGCCTTGAGGACAGGCTGAGGAGATGTAGCCAAGCAAATATTTTCCCTTCACTTCACTAGGCTAACTTCTTCACAAACTAACTAAAGACTTGTCTTAGTAGAACTCTTTATCCTCGACCAAATTCCAAACTGAAGTGAGGAGATTAGCCTAAAAAATGATGATGAAATTGAGAAGAAAATTGGAAAGAAAGTTTAGAAATAATAAACTTATATATCATATTACAACCGACAGATGTTACAGTGGGTCTATACGTACCAGCAGCTGTTAAATCACTTGACTAGAGCAACTAGATCTATTACTGGGATGACCAGATGGATTACTTGATTTTAATAAGTTCATTGTCGTCCACTTGATCTGAATTATTATTGTTTTGAACTTTCAAGTTCGTACAATGGAGGCTGCCATGTTGAATTTAAAAAGGAGGAATACGCCGCGGTCTGCTATTATAAAACCTTGACATGCTGACAATGAGATGTAACAAAATAAAAGATTATTGACCAAGTTGAGCAGGCCCGGTAGACAGAAAGTAGGCTAATGAATAATATTGATGTATAGGTGAATTAAATTATAAAAAAATAAACAAATAGATAAATGATTAGGCCTACATGTAAATAGATAAATAAACAAATAAACAGATAGGCTTACGCAAGAATGGTCAAACAGATAGATAGATTGTTATATATAGACAGACTGATTCTTTAGTAAGTTATCGGTATGATTATATGTAGCCAAGGCCCTTTCAACACAGCGTCGGTATTATTGGCGTGCTCAACAAAACCAGAAAGTAGCCACTTTCTGCAACGCTGCGACACCCTCACCGATCGTCCACGGGGGCTCTCGTGGTCTAGAGGATGTAGTGTTTGCCTCTCATGCCATATGCTATAGGTTCGATCCCGGGACGGTGCCAGCATGTTATCCCCAATGAATTTCTTCTTCTTCTTCTTATCCTTCTTCTTCTTCTTCTTCTTTTTCTTCTTCTTCTTCTTCATCTTCTCTATCTATGCCCTGTTACTCTTTCAATCAGTTTTCTGATTTTTTTTCTATCATCCTCTGCTTTGTATTGTATCCTCCACATCCCTGCTACTCTTGTCGACTGCTTTATTTCTCTTCTCTTTTTCCTTGTCTACTCCTCTTTCAATCACACCCCTGATCTTAGGGTAGGTAAGATCAAACACCTAGTCTTCTTGGATAAGACGAAAAACCTTGGAGGTCCCGACGCAGTGATAGCTCTTCTTGTTACATATCAAATTATTTGATTGAAACCTTCCACTGGGCATTGTCAGCACTCAGTTAGAGCTTTTTCATGTTCAACCCGACAAGATGATCGGTAAAAACACCCACAATACCGGCGCTGTGGTGTAATGGTTAGGCTCTTCGCCTTGCATGCGGGAAGACCCTTGATCGATCCCCGATCGCGGACGATCTGGCTCTTTTTTCTGCTGGGATTGTTTCCCTCTCAGTCCGGGTAGGCCTTGACAGGCAGGGTCGAAGTAGCCCGTCTATTAAATGACCTTACAGAGTTGCAGGGGACGTAAAACTGGTAACCAAACCAAACCAGTCTAATTTAATAATCAGACTTGGATGGGTGTAAGTCTTGTATCATTGTTGGGTTATTAAGAGACAGACCAGTGTCTGTGGTGCACTGGCTAGGCTCTTTGCCTATCGCACTGAAGACCTAAATTCGATCCTATGCGCAGACGAGCATCTGCTTTTTTCTGCTGGGATTATTCCCCCTCAGGTTTGGTTACCAGTTTTACGTCCCCTGCAACACTGTAAGGTCATTTAAGAGACATGCTACTTCGACCCTGCCTGTCAGGGCCGACCCGGGCTGAGAGGGGAAAAATCCCCGTGGAAAAAATACCAGATCGTCAGTGATCAGGGGTCGAACCGGGGTCTTCCGCATGATAGGCGAAGAGCCTAACCATTACACCACAGCGCCAGTTATTCCTTTCTTAGCTCAGATTGATCATAACAGGCAGGGTCGCAGTAGCCTATATTTTAAATTACCTTACAGTACTGAAAGGGACGTAAAATTGAAAACCAAGCCAAGCTAAGAGTCTAGGAGACAAGGGGCTTCAAACCTGAGCCCCGGCTGAGAGACACAACATCCCAGCAGAGTAGTAGTAAGGAGTGGGTTATTTATAGAGGCGCCAGCCTCAGCTGTTTTAGCCTCTTCTTGTTTTGGTTTTTACTTAAGCATTCGATCCCCTGAGGGGACTGCGCTGTGGTGTAATGGTTGCTGGCGGGAAGACCCTGGATCGATCCCTGGTCGCAGACTACTGGCTTTGACAGAATTTTTTTTTCGTAAGACATGAAGCTTCGTAGACACTATTCCTTTTGGAAAAACAGTTTTAACCATCTTATTATTGCCCTACTACTCCCAGCAGAGACATAAAAGTGGCCATCAAATCAAACGTCGGAATCGAACTAGTCCTCTGCGTGAAAGGCGAGGAGCATATCCCATACACCACAGTCGCCGGTAACCAATAATATTTTTTTTGGTCATGTTTTACGGCTCTATCGATATTATTGGGTAATTCAAGCACCAGGAAATACAGGGCGATTTGAGGGGAAGCAGTGAAGCTTTTGCTTTGCTTACCAGTTTTACATCCTCTACAATACTGTAAGGTCATTTAAGAGACGGGCTACTTTAACCATGCAAGTCAGGGTCAACCTGGGCTGCGAGAGGAAAAAAAAATCCCAGCAGGAAGAAAGCCCAGATCGCCCACACGTCGGATCGAACTTGGGTCTTCCACATGATAAGTGAAGAGCCTAACCATTACACCACAGTGTTTGGTTTTGGTTTGGTTACCAGCTTTACGTCCCCTGCAAGACTGTAAGGTTATTTAAGAAGAGATGGGCTACTTCAACCATGCCTGTCAGGGCCAACCCGGGCTGCGAGAGAAAAAAAAAAACCGCGGGCTGGCGAGAGGAAACAAAATCGCCCAGATCGCCCACACGTCGGATTGAACTCGGGTCTTCCACATGATAGGCGAGGAGTCTAACCATTACACCATAGCGCCGGTAACAAAGCAGTGACAAACACAGGCTAATACAATGTACAGGTGTCAGCATTGATTTATTCACGTCCTGACAGGGTCAACAACCAACAAAAATCACGAGGTCAGGGTCCGAGCTTGTGTGTACAATCACTACATGAATTATTGATAGTTTGGTTACCAGTTTTACGTCCCCTGCAACACTGTAAGGTCATTTAAGAGACGGGCTACTTCGACCCTGACTGTGAGGGCCAACCTGGGCTGAAGAGGGAAAAAATCCCAGCCTAAAAAAACCCAGATCGTCCGCACCCAGGATCCAACCGGGGTCTTCCGCATGACAAGCGAAGAGCCTAACCATTACACCACAGCGCCGGTTAAATCATTGAATTCAGTCTAAGATCACTTAGAAGTGCAATGTAGTAGTAGAAAATTCTCCGACCACGGGCTGATAGCGATAGGGATGAATCAAAGCAGAAAAATGCAGGTTATCCGCACATATGATCAAACTCACATCTTCTGCATGATAGGCAAAAAGCCTAACCATTACACCACTGACGCTAGTAAAGATTGCTTACATTTACATAAAGCGTGCTTCTACATGAATCTAACCAATAATACATCTATTACTATAACAGAAAAAAAAGTCACTATTTGATAAAAGCAGATCTTTGAGCAGAGCCTGCCTTTCTATAGCATGTGATTCGGCAAAAACTGTTACATCAAAATCACAATATTCAACAAAAAAATTTTCATTCATTCTAACCAATCAAAATCACAGTATTCAATAAAAAAAATTTCATTCATTCCAATCAATCAAAATCACAGTATTCAATAAAAAAAATTTTCATTCATTCCAACCAATCAAAATCACAGTATTCAGTAAAAAAAATTTTCATTCATTCAACAAATCTGGTCCTCCTTAATCTTAACACAACAAATTGGAACGAAAGATTGCACATAATTCTCGCAAGTCCAGACTGATTTTCGGTAAATTGCTCTCAATACTTTTACATGTTAGAATTTACTAATTTAAAGAGGCTCCAGGTTCTTTCGCTATTTTAGCCGACTTGCATACTGCTGATGAGTAATCGAACATTCTGAAACATTGCTATCTCAAAGGGAAAAGAAATTTATCATTTTTTTAAAAAACTACATGCAGCTCTGGTCTTTCAAATTTGAAATAAACTCTCATCCTCTTGCAACAAAGAAAGAAACAAATAAAAAGAATTAATGAGGACATAACTCCATGCAAAAATTAAGAACACAAGTGATCCCACCCTTTTTTGGGGTAATTTACAAGAGACAATTTCTACACAAAACTGATACACTTCGCTGGTGCTATTACATAGGGGCGAATAGTTCATTACATTCTTCATGATATTCGCCCCTTTGCAAAACAACCAGCGATTTGTTCAAACAACTCGTGCATTGTGTTGGGTTATCATGTGATTATCGAGCAACATTGGGCAACACCCTGTGGAAATCTGTGAATGGAGGGACGCTGTGTCCATGAGCATGGTATTCCAACATTTGCTCTACGGCATTAATAATAATAATAATAGATTGCATTTATATAGCGCATATCCCCGCTTGAAAGCAGGCTCTATGCACTTTACAATCATTATTACCCCAGCAGACCAAGTCATTCAGAAAGCTTCTCAACTTCCTGGGAAGCATACAGCAACCAACGATGGTGTGTGCAAAGCTGGTGAGAGTAAAGGATAAAGTCATTTCATACTACTCCATATCGGCTTCTTGCATGTATGGAAACCAATGTAAACCGTTCAATGTCCGCTTCTTATATGTGTTGCATTGTCATGAAATCAGGCGCTCCTCCAAATAAGGGGAACAGAGTTATCAGCCCTTTACTGGGTCTCGGACAATTTTTACTACCTATTAGTGCTTTATGTGAGCCAGTACCTTCTGTATGCACTTAAAAACACATTTCATGGTGCCGTATACTAAAAAACTTTGTTTGAAAGAAAACTAGTATAATTTTGAAATCCAGAAAATATTAGTAGCCATTTTCTTTCCAATTTTTCTTCTCATAGTGGTTGACTCTTACACAATCAAAATTGCAAATACGACTTCATACAAGATAAATTGATAATTTTTTCACAGGCAGCTAGAGAAACATTCAAGGTTTCATCGTGTTGCAACACATATATGTTTTGGACATCAATGTAAACTGAAGTTCCCCATGATGTAACGTAGAGAGTGAAATGTATAACAATGTAATAATATGGCGTTTCTGCTTCCATATGTGATACTAAGCCTCTCTATATTGGTCCCTGTCGTTTGTTCTATATATTACCCCTCTCTAAGATGACAGCCTGTCTAAAACTACCACTTTTCTCTCGATATTGAGTGGTCGTCTTAGACAGGTTTGACTGTTATTATTCTGGGATTTGGCTGCGACATGAGTAAGCGATCTAAGTCATCTAAATACACCTGTGCCTTCAGTGTCATGACATCAAAGAGCTTATATATAAAGAGGGGTAAGCTCGGTCTGGATGAGTAAGCGGAAAGAGGAAAAAAAAATGTTCACGCAAAAGAGTAGCAGAAAAGCTACTCAAGTGCGTTACTACGTCAT
>JAUKPP010259062.1:0-12019 GCA_032273245.1 Phyllaplysia taylori
TCATATAATATATTATGATTCTCGTTGTTTATGTATTTGTGTATAAGATAGAAAGACAGAGAGAGAGAGAGAGAGAGAGAGAGAGAGAGAGAGAGAGAGAGAGAGAGTATGAGAATGCCTATAAGTGATTATGAATGCTAGTATGTATGTATAAGAGAGACAGAGAGAAATAGAGAGAGAGAGAGAGAAAGAGAGAGAGAGAGAGAAAGAGAGAGAGAGAAAGAGAGAGAGAGAGAGAGTTGGTTTGTGAGTTCCATGAAGTCGGAAAGGGCCAGGCAGAGAGAGAGAGAGAGAGAGAGAGAGTTGGTTTGTGAGTTCCATGAAGTCGGAAAGGGCCAGGCAGAGAGAGAGAGAGAGAGAGGCAGGATTGGAGAAAGACAGGGAGAGAGAGAGGGAGAGAAGGAGCTGAGCCAGTGGAGAGGCACGGAAGAGAGAGAGAGGGAAGGAGAGACAGAATGAGAGAGAGAGAGGGGCAAAGAGGGGAAGAGAGGAAGGATGTTAAATAATTATATTACATGCATGATCCTTTCTGTAACTATACAATGTGTAGAAGTCAACAGGCACAGGGCAAATTCCCTCCTCCGGTGGACCAATAATATCATATATTATCTCATCTTATCTTATCTTATAAAACTGACATGCACGAATAAGGAGATAGAAAAACGAAGGAGTAGACAACACTATGACACCCACCATCCACCTCAGTAGGCTTGGTGAAGAGGGATATAAATAAACAGGATCTCTCGGCTGCACACAGGTTGAAGAAAAAACAGAAACAACACGAAACAAAAAGACTGCCGAGTCAGCTCTTTCGGGCCCTTCGCGGGGGCGGCTTTGATATCAGGCATTGAAGTTTGAACCACTTGAGAGAGAGAGAGAGACAGAGGGAGAGAGAGAGAGAGAGAGAGAGAGAGAAAGACGTGGGGAAGGGAGGGGGCATGAAGTAAACAGTGGCCGTATGCATCAAGCTAAGTGTACGACCTTACGATTGAGTAGAGCGCTACATCTAGGTGTAAAAATCATTGTCCGATGCACGAAACACTCGTAAGTCTGCACCGTTCGAAAATTCCCTTACATCCAGTATAAGTCGCCCACAAACTTACGCCATTGGTGAGGTCTCTAACGAGACTTACATCGTGCGAAGCCGTCAACTTTCATGCACGCCAAATTCGTTCAAAATACACCTAGGTGTAGATGCTACGATCTACTAGTTGTCTACGTGTATTACATGCATGCGGCCACAGAGGACGGAGTAATGTAATGTGAAGAAATGGGCCAGCTCCCGTAACATGCACCGGATACGTTAGTGTAAATCTACACACTAGTAAATGCCCCAATGCATAATTGTGTAAATTAAATATTAATAGGTCCTACTACTGGCGCCTCTATAAATAACTAGCCTTACACTAACTACATCGACGATACTACCAGTCAAGATCAATCTTAGCTGAGAGGATTAAATTTCAACAAAAAAACGCAGATCGTCCGCATATGGAATCGAACCCGGGTCTTCCGTGTAATAAATAGGTGAAGAGCCTAACCATTACATCACAGACGCCGGTGCAGAAGGGGAGATGAGGTAGGCGGGGCGTTTTGGTTTGGTCACCAGTTTTACGTCCACTGCAACACTGTTAGATCATTTAAGAGACGGGCTACTTCGACCCTGCCTGTTAGGGTCAACCAGGACTGAGAGCGTAAAAAATCACAACAGAAAATAGACCCAGATCGTCCGCGCTCGGGATAGAGCTCAGGTCTTCCGCATGACAGGCGAAGAGCCTAACCATTACACCACAGCGCCGGCAGACGGAGAGAGACAGACACTGTATACGTCTGATCCTGCTGCAGGAAATAGCTCAATAAAATTCGACAAGTGCCGCGCCTTAAATGTCTCAAATTTCTGCCCCAAGAATGTCTTAAATTTCTGCCCCAAGAAATTCTTAAATTTCTGCGCCAAGAATGCGTGTACATGTACTTTTAAAACTGCCTCTACACACTCCTTGACAATATTTAAAGCTAATGTGTTGTGCCTGTCCCCAAACCCACTGTATAGAATGCAACAAATTATTCACCCCCATAAGGTTTGCTAAACTTGCATATTGCGACGTCGACGCTACATGATATGATATATTGATGTAGGCAATACGTAAAGCGATCTATCAAAATTTGTACGCTTTTTTTTTTTTTAAAGCTACCCTGTTTTGTTGCAGTTTTAGGGCTTCATAAACTCTATAAGGTCATTTCGGCGCCCATTAAGCTACCCTGAAGCGTGCAGGTTTATGATTTCCTAGGAGAGTAGGGAGGGAGGGAGGGGGGAGCGGGGAGTTTTATCACATTAAGATAGAACAAAAAAAAAAGAAACATAATATCAATTTCTGCACATACTTGGGCAAGCGCATACTACATGTAATTATTACTGAGCTGACACAGACAGTAAATGATATACGTGGCAGGTGCTTTTGCAAATAAGCGATTTCTCCATCATACTGTAGCTTGCCCTACGACAAACATCGGCAATATGTCTTATTCATATACGTGCACTTTGATTATGTTTTGATATTGGAAAGGCATATTAAGTGAATTTTATTATACATGAGTCATTTAGAGATTAAGGTTGATCCTGTCGGTGGACATGCGGCCTTACCCATTCGGCTAAATCAGCCAAAGAATCTGGAACCTCTATAAATAAATAAATCTTAACCTTTTAACCCTTACTGATTTGTTCAACAGGGACAAAGCACAGACAAGACGCAGTTGCTATACGACCCGATACGTGTGCTCAATGCAAGATGCGAGAATGTTTCAATATCTCTTCGTTCATCTTCGCTCTCTCTCTCTTTCTCTCTCTCTCTCTCTCGCTCTCTCTCTCTCTCTCTCTCTCGTTGTATCTCTCTCTTTCTCTCGTTTGTGTCTCTTTCATTTTTCAATGGAAGATGTGAGAACGCTTTTTCGTTCATCTTCGCTCACCCTCTCTATTTCTCTCTCTCTCTCTCTCTCTCTCTCTCTCTCTCTCTCTCTCTCTCTCTCTCTCTCTTGTGTCTCTTTCACTTTTCAATGGAAGATGTGAGAACGCCTTTTCGTTCATTTTCGTTCATCTTCGCTCACTCTCTCTATCTCTCTATCTCTCTCTGTCTATCTATCTATCTCTCTGTCCATCTATCGCTCTCTCTTGTGTCTCTTCCACTTTGCAATGGAAGATGTGAGAACGCTTTTTCATTCATCTTTGCTCACTCTCTTGCTATCTATCTATCCCTCCATCTCTCTCTTCCTCCCTTTTGCGTCTCTTTCACTTTTCTTCTGTGCCTCTCTCATTCTCTCCTTTCACTCACCTACATTTTCTCTTTCTCCCTCCACTTACTCGATATAATATTACCGTATCTTTCTGCATGCAACAAGAGAATGAAAGAATCAAACTGAGAGAGAGAGAGGAGAGAAAGAACGAAAAAGGAAGAATGAGAGATCGTGAGAGAGAAAGAAAAGACAAATGAAGAGTGTTATGGTATAGGAAGAGAGAGATACAAAGTTAGGGATATAGAAAGGGATCGAACGAGACATTGATAAATGTAGAGGCTAAAACAGCCAAAGAAGCTGGCGCCTCTATAAATAAATAACTCGAAACTAATAAATATAGCGAGGATCGGAAAATGAGAAGGACACAAAAAAAGGAGGGAGAGAGAGAGAGAGAGAGAGAGAGAGAGAGAGAGAGAGAGAGATAGAAAGGAACAGAGAGAAAGTAAGGGCTTAGGTGAGTTCGGCATACAGACAATCAGAAAGACAAGACAGGCAGACAAACAGTCAGGAAAAAAAGCATTGCTACTTACGGTAGTTGTAGTACTATCCGACTGTGTTCCTGCAAAAAGAAGGGGAAAAATAACTGCTTTAGTCAATGCATCAGACAAAAAAAAATACGTTTGGTTACCAGTTTTACGTCCCCTGCAACACTGTAATGTCATTTAAGAAACGGGCTACTTCGACCCTGCCTGTCAAGGCCAACCCGGGCTGAGAGGGGAAAAATCCAGCAGAAAAAAAACCAGATCGTCCGCGACCGGGGATCGGACTGGGGTCTTCCGCATGCAAGGCGAAGAGCCTAACCATTACACCACAGCGCCTGTGCACATGAATAAGTAAGCAAAAAAAAAACATACACAAAGTAGCACATGCACACGAGTAGCCTACGGGGAAAGGGGGATGAGGCGATGGAGAAGAGAGTAGGGAAAAGAAAAAAGGAAAAGAAAAAGAAAAAGGAAGAAGAGAAGACAGCCATAGTAAGTGTTTGTGTGTGAAATTCATTTTAAGTTTAAAAGAAAAGTAAATCATATTCCCCGGGGAAAATTGGTTTTTCTTTTAAGTATCTCTGTGCCTTAAATATTAAACACTGCGCTCTGGAACGAATTTTGAGATCAGACATTTCCGAACCGACAGACGAGTGAACGGCCTAGGGGACCACACATATCGTTAAGGCTGAAATCAGCCTCTAGGAGGGAGATACAGTTGAACCTGCTCCAGCGACCACCTGTAAAAGACGACCACCTGCAGAAACGACCACTTGTAGAAACGACCATTTCCCATCGATTCCCAAATTATTGTGGCTAAAATAGCCAAAGAAGCTGATGCCTCTATAAATAAATAACTCTAAACTCCCCAAAAAATATTTCTTCTATACATTACCCCTCTCTGAGACGATCACCTGTCTACAGCAACCACTTTTTCCCGACATTAGGTGGTCATCTTAGACAGGCTTGACTGTACAGTCAAACCTGTCCAAGATGACCACTGATCATCTAGAAGAAAATGGTCGTTTTAGACAGGTGGTTGTCTTAGAGAGGGATAATGTTTAGAAGAAATGTAGTTGGGAGTCATTAGAAGTGGTCGTTTGTGCAGGTGGTCGTCTTGATCAGGTTGTCGCTTAAGCAGGTTCAACTGTATTTTATTCGGATTTTGTCCACCTCCACGAAACAGTCCCAGAGACACACATCACTACACTAACAAAGAGCATCACACGCGAAGTGTCATCGGTCATTGCTCTATCGAACACGCTCTGGACTTTCTTGAATAGAGAGACCTTGGCCCCTCGTCTTGGCTAAAGCCTTTCTGTCAATGAGATTTGCAGATAGGGTTAGGGGAGAGAGAGAAAGGATGGGAAGGGGATGGAGAGACAGAAAGAAAGGGGGGTGGGGTGGAGAGAAAGAACGAAAGGGGGATGGATACGAAAGAGGAGGGAGAGGAAAAAAGAAATGGAGTGGGAAATAAAGGAAGAGGGGTAGAAAGGAGGAAGGAGAGAGAGAAACAAAGAAAGAGAGGAATAAATGAAGGGGACAGGAGAAAAAAGAAGGGAGAGAGAGAAAGAAAGAGGAAAGAAAGAACGGAGAGAAAGGCTGAAAAAAATTAGAGGAGGAATATTTAGGGGGGGGGAGAGAAAGGAGGAGGGAGAGAGAGCAAAACGAAAGAATTATGGAGGAAAAAGAAGGCGGGAGGAACGAGAGAGAGAGAAAGGAGAAAAACATGGTAAGGGGGAGGGGGTGAGAGTATTAGATTTGCAGATTGAGCTTTAGAAGAAGGAGAGAAAGAATGAGTGAGTCGAGAAAAGGGAAAGCAACAGGTGGAAAGAGAGATGTATACAAAAGAAAAAGTGAGAAGGGGGGGGGGGGAAGAGATTGTCAGAGATGGGAAGGAGGGAGAGACTGAGATTTGAAGATAACGCTTAGAGAACGACAGACAGTGAAGAGGGATAAAGAGAGGCAGAGAGATAGACGCAGACCGAAACACAGACACACATACATAGACACACACACACAAACACACAGATACACACGTACATATGTGTGAGAGAGAAACATGAAGTAAAAGAAACACACATAAACATTCGTGCAAACGCAATATTACCAAAAGACATAACAACACAGAAGTTAGAAGCACATTACACACAAATGTAACCGAGATATCATGGTTAAAAAATTCCTTTTCGCCTCACTGACTCCGCAGGTAATGTCTTTGCATACAAGAAGCAGTGGTGGTAAATGATACATTTTGTTACAAAATGAAGGCCAACGGCTTTCCTACTGGGGATAATCTCATCTGTTTACGTTCAACTGTGACACTCTTGAGTTTTGGTTTGGTTACCAGTTTTACGCCCCATGCAACACCGTAAAGTCATTAAATGATGATTGTAAAGCGCATAGAGCCAGTGATTCGGATGTGCGCTATATAAATGCAACCCATTATTATCAAAGAGACGAGCTACGTCGAACCTGCCTGTCAGGGACACCCGGGCTGAGAGGGAAAAATCCATGCAGAAAAAAACAGATCGTCCGCGCTCGGGATCAAACGTGGGTCCTCCGCATGACAGGCGAAGAGACTAACCATTACACCACAGCGCCGTTTAACACTCTTGAGTTTTGAGAAAAATTATAAGAAACTCCAAAACACTTTAGTTTTCTTCTATGCAACAAGTTTTCCAGAAAGCCAGCTCTGACAGGTATTAGTTTGTTTTAGATAGATCAAAATACAGTCGAACCTGCCCAAGACGACCAATCATTGCCCTGAAGAAAAGTGGTCGTATAATACAGGTGGTCGTCTTAGACAGTGCCATTATATATCTTTTAAAAAGGACGGAGGGGTTGAACTGGGAGGTGGTCGTTCGTGCAGGTGATCGTCTTGGACAGGTGGTCGCTTATTAGTCCAGCAGCCTAACCAATAGACAACCAACGCCAGAATGGCTTTAAAATTGTTCAAAATAATTAATAAATTATTCTCTGCGGGAATGAAAGCTCAAGTGGCACCACAGAGATAGCCTACATAGAGATGATCTAGAACAATATTACTCTAGCCCGCTGTGGCAAACTTTGTGAATTATTTCACCAAAGTTACTGCACCAGGGCAACATTAAAATGAGGGTTCTGTCTTGGAGTCAATGGCTGCAACCATCATGTCCAAGTATTGTATCGATAGTGACAGCAAATTGCTCAGTGACTGCATTGCACTTAGCAGTTACCAGATCCGGAGGGGCATTGAGACTGCAATGCACTCTTGCAGTAACAAGGGGTCAATTTTAAGGCTCTCTACTCCCGGGGTACAGAGCGAGACTGCTATTATAACTCTGTAGGTCTTTAAGACTACTTTAAGGGTGAAAAACTCATATAAGTCCCCAATCAACAACAACAACAAGAACTAGAACAATTACTCTGACTTCATAGCAATGGTGGTCTTTCTACGCACACTTTGGAAACACATCTCAGAACGATCATGGTGCATTGGCGTGCATGAAAACACCATTTAGGTGCAATGCCCTATGAGTACCGGCGCTGTGGTGTAATGGTTAGGCTCTTCGCCTGTCATGCGGAAGACCCCGCTGAGATTTTTTCCCTCTCAGTCCGGGTTGGCCCTGACAGGCAGGGTCGAAGTAGCCCGTCTCTTAAATGACCTTACAGTGTTGCAGGGTGCGAAAAACTGGTAACCAAACAAGCCCTATGAAATGAATGAAGGGAGTGACGAGGATGTACATCCATTCATTGGTCTACGCTACATAATTGTTTTCCATGCATTTCTTGCGTTTATGGCAGCGCCAAAGAAAAAAGGAATTGGCATCAGATATATGCGATCTATTTATAAGTGTCTATGTGTGCTACTCACCATTTGAAAGCTTAGTGGGGGATGACTTGGGTCTGGACGTAGGTGTGCTCGTCTTAGTGGTCGTTCTGGTAGTACTGGTGGTGGTAGTCCGGCTGCTTGACCTCGTGGCGGCGGAGCTTGTCGTGGCTGACGTCGCCCGCGGAGTTCGGGGCGTGGTCGAGCTGGCAGGTCGGGGCGTGGTCGAAGTGGTGGTTCGGGGCGTGGTCGCACTGGCTGGGCGGGTGGAGGAGGCGGGGCGAGCGCCGCTTGAGGAGGCGGAGCGAGGGGTGGGCGTTTTCTTTGCTGGGGCTGCTTTCTCGTCGAATTTCGGCTCGCGTGGCTTTCTGGGTGTGATTGGCTGAGCGTAAGAGGGGAGGGGCTTAGCGGAGGCGGAGGTGGGGCTTGTCTTGGTTGGTGACGTGCTGGCTTTGTTTGTCGACGTGGCGGCTTTGCTTGTCGACGTGGCGGCTTTGCTTGTCGCGGTAGATCTGGCGGAGGCGGGGCGGGTGGAGTCTGCGGGTTTCCTGCTCGTCGACTTCGTGGTGGTTGTCGTCACAGATTCCGTCTTCTTGGCGCTAGCAGCCCTGCCGTTGGCCGTTTTCGTCTCTCTCGTCGTCTTAGTTGTAGTCGTGGTCGAGGTCTTCGCCCCAGCCTTTGTGGTGCTCTTCTTAGTAGTTGTGGTGGACGAGGCAGCCGCTGCTGTTGCTGCTGGTGATGCCGCAGCCGCTGGTGTGGCTGAGGCGGCCGCTGCTGCAGCTGCTGTCTGCGCGATTTCTTTGCTGACGATGACGTCATCGACAGAGGAGGAGGGCTCTTCCGGTTTGGCCGGCGCGGCGTCGGAGACTTCTGGTGCCGGCTGGAAAGCTGGTGACGTCAGCTCTTCCGGTTTTGCAGGCGGCTCGCTAACAAAAGCCCCGGTTGCGTCATTGAGGTTGGAGTCCCCGGCTTTGAAGTCTTCGCTCATCAGAGACGGCTGTTGGTTGTTGGCGGCTGGGCTGTAGTCCACGCTTGAATCGAAGTCGTTCACCAGAGAATCGATACCTTGCTTGTTATCCTGGAAAGCATCGACACCGCTGCTGGTGCTGTGCTCTGTGACCGGAGTCTGAAGACCTTGGTCAGTGACAGGGGCGTCTAACAAGGAATCGATACCGCCTTGGTTTGCTGAGGAGTCGGATACAACAGGATCGAACTGGTCTTGTTGCTGACTCTGTCCGACGTCGACAAGTGAGTCGAACTCGTCTTGTCGTCCAAAATCATCTCCTCCGTTGACGATCGGGGGCTGTGACTGCTGCTGTGAAGCGGTTTCAGAGGGAATAAGCTCACCCTGGTCTGCTACAGGGGCTTCTGCAGCCTGTGACGTCAGCGCCTCCTCTCTGAATTCCTCCTGCAGTTGATTGAACTGATCCTGATCAGCGAGGAAGCTGTCAGTCTTGGGAGTGAAGCCTTCATAACTACTGCCCTCTTCTGTAATCGGATCTCCGGCCTGGTATCGTATTTGCCCCTCGTGGCCGTCTGTGCCTCCCATAATGTCCCCTCCGTCATCGTAAAAGCTTCCCTCCATGGACATAGACATTAGAGGGTTCTCGTTCAGCTCCTGGTGGGGCTCTGACACAGAGTCTTGACCAGCGGACTCATCCTCAACACCGCTCCTGTCTTCCACACTCGCCTCGGACGTTTCTGTCGTTCCCGTGTAAGTGTTCGTCACAGGTCCTTGATCCATCGGTTGAGATTCTTCGTCTTCCTCCTCTTCCTCCTCTTCCTCGTCTTCCTCTTCCTCTTCTTCTTCCTCTCCTGCGTTTAAAAACGGGTTGTTTTGATTGCTCACAGCACCCGCCGCGTCGACTTCAGTGGCTGTAGAGGTAATAGCAGAGCCATCCACATCAAAACGGGTTTCTCCTTCAACTTCACCAGCGGTTAAAAAGTCGCCTCCGTTGACCTCCGAGTGTGAACTGGCGGCGGTGACAGCGGCAGTAGAGCATGTCGTCTCCGATAGCGAGTGGCCGGATTGGGAGAAGAAAGCCTCCTCTTCGTCGACGTCAGCGCGGTGTTGACCTAGATTCAGGTCTTGACAAGTGGGAGGGGCGTCGGCGGGGAATCCCCCGTCGTCGCCGGGCTGGGGAGCGAGGGGGTCAAAAGACAACATGTCCTCCTCTCTCGGCTCGGGAGGGGAGGGGAGGGGTTGGGGGACCACCTCAGGGGATTCCCTTCCCGACAGGTTATCAACAAATCCGCCGGACGTCTCCTCGTGCTCGGCGAATGATGAGGCAATTTTCTCGTCACCGAAATCAGTAGGATAACGAGTGTTGGTGCCGAAACTTTCCGGTTCTTGTTTAGTTTGCTTGTCTTCTTCTTCTTCTTCCTCCTCCATCTGTTGCTGTTTCATAGCCTCCATTTCTTCTCTCTCTCTTTCAAGCTCCATCTCCTCCATCATCTTCAATTCTTCTTCCTCTAGTCTCAACTGTTCATCGTAATCTTCAGTTGTGACAACCACGCTTGGTTGAGCCATAGTTTCCTCCCTCTCTTCAGCCTCGATCTCCTTGGGTTCGTCATCAAATCTGTCTTTGTCAATTACGTCATCATTTTGTGTGAATGCGTCATCATCCTCTTGTGCAAAAGTGGGCGGGGCCCCTGGGACGCAGACAGACTCAACTGGGGCTGATTCAGCAGGCTGGATTTCTTCATCGTTCGAGAAACCCTCATCTGGTACTTGTTCAGGAATTCTTTCCTCCTCAGACTGCAAAACGTCATCTTGTGGTCTAAAGTGGTCTTCCTCTGGAACATGTTCCCTCTGAGCCTCTTCTTCCTCTTGCTCAACGACTTCTTCCTTTTCTTCCATCATATCGACATCATCAGTAAAACCCGGATTGACAATTCCCAAATCGTTGGCCTCGCCCCCAGTTTTCTCTTCTTCAATCTCCTCTGGCTTGGGCTGAGGTTCGACATTTCTCTCTTCCTCAAAATCATCGGATTTCATCTGAGACGCAGCAGCCGGGATACCTCCCTGATAAAGGGCGTCATCTTCGATACCAACTGCTGGTGCATTGTCTTGGAATCGATTATCCTCCATCATTTGTTCATCTTCAAACTGAGCGGGTGCACTTTGGACACTATCGATCTCTGATTTCTGAACGAACGATTCCTCCTCAGCGAGTACTTGTCTTTCTTCTTCTTCTTCTTCTTCCCTTTCAAACTGAGGTTCTGGTGGACAATGAGATTGCTCTTGTTGGACCTGTTGAACTTCCTCTTCTTCGACGCCTTCCATAGCTCTGAGATCATCAGCAGGTCTTGAATCCGTCGCCTCTTCCAACAAATCTTTATCCTCTTCTCTCATTGGCTGAATTCTTTCAACAGGATCCATTTCCAAATCAGCCGAGTCATCTTCCTCTTCTCTCTCATCTTCCTCATCCTCCTGAAGTCTTTCATAATCGTGAGGATCACCCCTTCCGTTCTCAAGCTCCGCCGCTGGTTCAAACTTCTGCAAATTCATTGGAGCTTGGTCAAAAGCATTTTGTTCCGCTTCCTGTTCTTGTGCTCTGAGAGCAGCCGCCATGTCTGAATTATCTCTTTGAATTACCTCCCTTTCAGATATGTCGTCATCTTCCTCCTCAGAACTGTCTTCGTACACTCCTTGTACCTCCTCCTCTCGCCTCTCGGCTTCTCCTGCTTCCTTTTTGTTGTGCAGGTCTTCCAAAAACGGGTTGTATCCCACGATGGGTCGCTCGTCGTTATCGTCTGCATGACTCATCTCTTGGTAGGGTTGGGGAGCGGACGCTTCTTCCTCCTCGTCGTCGTATTGTGGCGGAGAAAAAGGATTCGAACTGCCATCCGCAGCACCTCCTTCGAAATAATCAGCTTCGTCGCCTCTACCCTGTTGAAACTGCTGCTCGTCTGCAAATTCAGAATCTGTGCCCTGATTCTTCGCAACTCCTCGCGCGAAATTTGCTGGCAAGTCCCCCGAGTGGGCTTGATTTTGTTCAAAGTCAAGGTACGCGTTTTCATTGGCTGGCGGCACGTCTGCCTCGTTTTGAATCTGGGTCATGTCCTCGTTCTGAGTGAGTGACGAAGGCTGTGACGAAAAAGGGTCGAAGGAGGGGTCTGATGGTTTCTGCACTTGTGTGGGCTCTGCGGGGTCGTAGGTCGGGTAGTCGTCTGAGGAAGAGAAAACGACAATCCATAAGTCGTGTGTCAAAGGTCGTAGTAGTAAGGAATGGGTTATGTGTCAAAGGTCAAACTAATGGAACAGTTTCGAGTTATCAATTTATAGAAACACCAGTTTCTTTGGCTGTTTTGACTGATGAAAAAAAGATGAAAATGTCCATTTTTATTGATCCCCGTGTGAAAATTTTGTATACAATGGCATGTAATACATGTACATTAATCAAATGCTCTTATACAATACTAACATTACAAATAC
>JAUKPP010259073.1:0-12019 GCA_032273245.1 Phyllaplysia taylori
CTACTATGGCATGAGGTGTGAGAGCTGACCGCAGCCTGTCTTCAAGGTTCCAAGTGGTGCGCCGAGCAAGACATTTCCCTTGCTGGCCAGAGGTGTGAAGTTCTGCCACTGCCCACCAGTCGAGGAAAAGGTTTCCCTGGACGGCCCTCTTACAGGCACACGCTAGTTATGGGCTCCTTTCTCAGTTATTACGACATTTTACAAGAAGCTAAAGGGCTTGGGACTTTTTTAAAACTGATTTCATGTTCTAGAATTAGCGTGGCGAAATGGATGAAAGGCATTGGTTGATTGCGATTATTGCATAGGGAGAGGCTGCTGTAGGGCAAATGGAATTGGTTAAAACTAGTAATACATCGATGGATAGGGCTAGAGGTGGCAACGAAAAAGTGTTACGATCAGTTTCGTTCTTTAATTAGCTAAACAGTGTGTTGGACCAGCCACCAGCAGCAATGGCCATTAGTGGGAATGACTGACGCATGTCATATAGCTACGGCAGCTCCCCATCCCAGCCGCCCTTCTGAAGTTCCATGTCTAAGACGGAACCAGTGTAAGACAGACATTTTTCCTTTTTTCCTCGCTCCCTTCGGTTTCCGTCTTCGACAGGTTTAACTGTATTTTTAAAACACAAAATTGATTTGTCAGCCTTATGTAAAACAATCCTTGAGCCTTTAGCTACCAATGGAATATTTTGCTTCTGCTGGTGATAACTATTAAGGTTTATGTCCTACATGTGCATGGGAAAAATCTTCCTTAAATATTATTGTCCAGTGTCTGATTTGATTTCAAGTCACCTGACGTTGTCTTAAAAAAGAAGTTATAGTTTACTGTTCACTCATTGTGTATGATGAAAACATTACTTTAGAATGTTAGGGTTCAAATAGAGATCCTCATAATTTGGCTCAAGCTAATGGGTTTTCCTAAATCGCCGTACCAAAGTCATATTTGAAAGAAAAGCACTTTATACTGACAGTAGAAGATGATAAATAGAAAGGAGAATTAAGTTATTCTATTTGTTCTATTTCTTTTTTCAGCGAGGATCAGGCGAAACTTGCAGCCAGAAAATATGCCAGGATTGTACAAAAGCTTGGATTCCCTGTAAGTTGATATATCCTTTTGTGTGGGTTGGCTTTAGAACTTAGCACAGGACAGAACTTGTGACTGTCGATGGCTGATTAATTGTGCAGACTTATGTCAACACAATGTTACGATGGCATGTCAGGCCCATCTCCAACGCTCACGGAGAACATGACTTTCTCCTACATGACAATTCAAGGCCACATTCAGCCATTCTCACCTAGAACTTCCCCCACACTCAACGATTCAGTTTTTTTGTCTGGCCCCCTCTATCACCTGATCTGTCACCATTCAAACACATTATGTGGGGCCGAACTGGGTCGGCACGTGAATAGTAGGAGACGACGGATTCAAACCGCCAGAGAACTGAAACATGCTCTGAAAGATTAGTATGCGGTCATACCCCAATATTTTTTCGCCAAACTGATGCACTCCATATGCAGTTGCCTTTCGGAATGCTCAGCAGATAATGTGGATTATGATACTGACAGTTGTCATGCTGATCAACAAATGCTTGAATTCTTCTCTTTTTATCCTCTTTTTGTCAATAAAAAATTATGTTTGAGTACATAAACAGGGATATCTCTAATCTTTCTAGATTGTTTGCTTTTTTTCTGAACCTTGTGTACTCCTTCCAGTGCTTTAATTTGATTCCAACTTTCCCATTCGCCGTTTGAATTGGAATCTCAGTACCTTAAAAATTAACATAAAATTTGTACGATAAATTTTTCTCTCCTGTGTTCATGGCGGTTGGGTGTTACCAAAAGTGTTGAATTTCACTTTATAATTGCTTTTTTCAGATTCCTGAATAAATTTCCTTTTAATTTGGTACCAAATTCAAGAGGTTTGTTCACAAATATCAAGACTTTGTGACACTTTGTCGTCGATCCAAAAGTGTCCCGTTTCTTTTAACGCTCAGTATAATATAATCACTCGGTAAAATTTGTGATTACATCTTGCAATATCACTCGTAGGATGTTGTAATATATCCCGATTTACGACCATAATTTGAGCAACAAATTCTTTATATGCTGCACATTTTGGCACTTTTCCTCCCTACAGTATTTGATGGCACACTCTTCTCTCTTTGTATTTCAGGCAAAGTTCCTTGATTTTAAAATACAGAACATGGTAGGAAGCTGTGATGTCCGATTTCCCATCCGTTTGGAAGGTTTGGTTCTAACACACGGTCAGTTCTCCAGGTAGGCAGCTCAGGTGTTTTAGAATATTTGAAAATAGATGTTGTATGCTTGTGAACTGTCATGAAGGAAGCTTGCTGTTGCAGTTTTTAACTGTAACATTGCAAGCACGTATACATGTATGATCTTATCCAGTGTGTTGCTTTGGCATCCACCAGGGCTCAAATTGCCTCCTTGAATTTAAGAAGCCCTTGAAAACTCCTTGAATTTTGCCGGATCGGACATATGAACAAAATTTTTGTTAAAACATCAAAACTACGGTTCCTTTCTGACAAGTGTAGGGCCTATCGGAAATAGGCGTGTCGTCACAACACCACGGATTTTTTTATCAATTTATCTCCTTGAATTTTTTTTAATTTCTCCTTGAAACCTCCTTAAAATCTTGAATTTGGTGGGGAGTTCATGGCATGAACCCTGATCTACAACTTACTTAAGCTTTATTAGTCATCATAGACATACAAGTACCAAACCATAGACATACAGCAAAACAAATGAGCACCTGTGGTGTAACACTTCAGTATTTCACCTTTGACGCAGACAGCATGTGTTTGAGACCCATTTTGGGAAGTTTTCTAGATCGAATCTGTTTTACTGCTGAGATAGTGTCCCTCACAGCATGGGTTGGCCCTGACAGGCAGTGCTAAAGTAGCCTGTCTCTGAAATGACACTACAATATCGCAAGGCAAGATATTTGAGCCAGTACAAAGCAAATCGAACAAATACATTGGGTTGGCAATTTGTTTTTCTTAAAATTATTATTTTTCGGTTACTATGGAATGTCTGTTGTCTCTAAGCTGTCGTTTAGGGATACTGACCTGGCCTTCTTTTTAAAATAACTAACAGAAATAGAGTTTGATGTTTGCTTTTTTAAAGTAACTAGTGGGTGTTTGGACTTAGGAAATGACCAGCTGCCACCCTTTCTCTTGATAATCTCATCTTTTGCTGAATGAAACCATGTGTTGGCACTGGAACAAAGAATATAAAATTGTGTTTAACTGATCTCCGAATGTGTTAATATACTGTTTTTTTTGTAGGGCACAGTAATAATAATGGTATTTGTATAGCGCCTTCCCTTAAAAATTTCAAGCTCAAGGCGCTTCACAGAAGAGAAACATAACTCATAGACTTAAATGGCGCAGGCAATTGTAGAAATAAATAATAAGTTCTGCTAAATATTAAATGTCACAATCGCTAAAAACTCATACATGATACAAATCAATCATGCTCTAGAAATTAATGGTCAGTAGAAATAGATACAATACTTCATGAACTTTCAGGAATAGAATATTTTGTCTTCAGTAAATCTGCAGTAGATCAATATAACAGCAGGCAATGGCTGTCATGATGCATTGCATTTGTTAAAAGTAAGTTCTTTATCGAGGTGACGGCTTCTTTTCCTGTTTTAGCCACATTATTGTGTCCTTTGTGCAAAAGACCACATTTCTTTGAACGTCTCCGTAATTTTTGTTTCAGCTACGAGCCTGAGCTGTTCCCTGGTCTCATATATCGGATGGTGAAGCCAAGGATTGTCTTACTTATTTTTGTCTCTGGCAAGGTTGTGCTCACAGGTGAGTTAAGTCATCGTCAAGTGTTGAGAGTTCGATTCCCATGTGAGGAAGAGTATATATATCTGCCTCTTTCTGCTGGGAACTGTCCCTCTCAGCCTGGGTTGGCCCTGACCTGTAGGGTCAAGGAATCAGGAAATCAGAACGTTTATTGGTCTCTGATGAGAAATCTGGCATGGTCATGTTAACGTCCAAAAAAGCAATAATAAATTGTGACAAAAACTCGTTTGTACCATTATAAAATCACTATAATCTTTGAGAGAATGATATGGTTTTCTGTATATCCATCCAAAAATTTACCACTTTGTGTGTCCGTGTGTCTATAACTGTAAAGTGTGAGTTTGTGTGTTTGTGTGGATATGCGTGTGTGTGTATGGCAAGTCTCAGCCTTGTTTTTCTAATGACAGAAGTCTGGAAAGCCTGCTGCTAAATTTCTTTTTTCTATCTGAGGCTTAATGGTGCCTGATGTGGCTTTCCGTGAACACGAAGTGCCTACTGGCGCTGTGGTGTAATGGTTAGGCTCTTAGCTAGAAAAAAGAAATTTAGCAGCAGGCTTTCCAGACTTCTGTCATTAGAAAAACAAGGCTGAGACTTGCCATACACACACACGCATATCCACACAAACACACAAACTCACACTTTACAGTTATAGACACACGGACACACAAAGTGGTAAATTTTTGGATGGATATACAGAAAACCATATCATTCTCTCAAAGATTATAGTGATTTTATAATGGTACAAACGAGTTTTTGTCACAATTTATTATTGCTTTTTTAGACGTTAAATGTCAGGCTCCTCGTCTGTCACGGAGATGCTGGGAGTTCAATCCAGGCATTGGACAAACATATCCGTGTCTCTTCTGGGATGTTGTGTCCCTCTCAGCCTGGGTTAGCCCCGACAGGTAGGGGTGAAGTAGCCCACCTCTAAAATGACCGTATAGTGTTACAAGGGGTGTAAAACCAAATCAAAGCCTGTAACTGTGTGAGACATAATAGTTTTTGTTGATGCTCTGCAAAGAAACTTTTGTGACCATTTAAAATTATTGATATTTTGTATGCTTATTGCTAAAGCATTTCGAAAAAAACATGACCTGTGGTTTCTGGATTGTCTTTTTAGGCTGATTATATTTTTTAATCCTTAAGATTCCCACAATGTTCACCGGCGCTGTGGTGTAATGGTTAGTAGGCCTGGGAAAAGAGCGAGTACTCGGCTCGATCCAATCAATCCCAAACTGGGATCGATCGGCTCGATCCTCCTGAATGAGATCGGCTCGATCCCTAACAGCTCCTCCGATCGCTCTTTGCTATAAAGGCAAAGCAAAATACCAACCAAGAACTTGAAAAATTTGACATTCATACTTCAAATTAAACAACTTTCAGGAATAGGCAACAGCAAATTTAGTTTTAACTAGATTTAGGTCTATATCTAAGTCAAGGCGACCGGGCATCGAAAGGATCGACGATTGAGCCGATCGGGCCGGTGTTTCGATTCCTTCGTACTATTAAAATATATATGCAAGAACAACCATTATGTCTGCGCGGTTGATCTTTCATTGAACATCGTCACAAAAGCACAGGCATCTTCAACGTTTTTTATTGTTTACACAGTCCCAGCGTAATATTTTACGCTATTTTCAAGAAAATGCACTAACTTTGTGGACTCTATCAAGTCTGTTTATCACCAGGCGATAAGTTTCATCGACACCGGATGTAAAGGGACATAACCAGTACATTGTTTAAAACAGAGCGGCTCGGGATCGGAAGATCGTGGAGCGATTCAGGATCGGAAGATCGGTGAGCGAATCGGGACCGGAGGACCGGGGAGCGACTCGGGATCGACGATCCGATCGATCCTTCTCAAGATCGGCGAGCCGATCTCCGATCCCGGAAAATAGCGATCGTGCCCAGGCCTAATGGTTAGGCTCTTCGCCTTGCATGCAGGAGATCCAAGTTTGATCCTAGTCTCGGAGGATCTGCAGGTTTTTTTCTGCTGATTTTTTTTTCCCTCTCAGCCCGGGTTGGCCCTGACAGGCAGGATCGAAGTATCCCATCTCACAAAATGACCTGTCAACAATGTTGCAGGGGATGTAAAACTGGTATCCAACCTAAACAAGAATGTTCTGTTTTTAAATACTTTGTATTGGTTCAATCAATAAAGCATGCAATGGACAAGAATAATTTTAACCAAAGTAAAGGTCATCCCATCTGTTTATTGTTATAATTTATGTTTTTCTCTAATTTTTGCTCTTTTTTTTTTCATTCACAGGTGCCAAAGTGAGGACAGAGATTTATGAAGCCTTTGAAAATATCTACCCAATTTTAAAAGGTTTTCGAAAGCTTTGACACATCTGTACAGTCTGTATATTATTTTGGTTATTGGCAGCTTGAGTGTGGTTGCTTTTGTATAAAAGTGATTGAGAGCATTTGAGAGAATGAAAGTGGTTGAATGGAAGAAAGTAATTTCCGATGGAATTATGTCAAGAAATTACAGTGGAGTCCACTTAATTCGAACTTTGATGATTAAATTTTCTTTAATTCGAATCGATGTCAAAATAGCGATTTTTTTCTCCCCTCTTTGTCTCTAGTAAATATAATCGGGTAATTCGAATTTCCAAAAGCCTTGTCTACAAAATATCTGCTTAATTCAAATTCAGGCATGAGTCCAGTCTACCAACTTTGACCGGATGACATTTTTTAATACATGGGGCATCTGCAGTCAGTATCGTTATCAATTACACTACTTCAGTACTAGTACTAGAAGTGTTAGAATTATTATCATAGGCTCGCAGCCAAACATACATGGATCTTGAAAGCTTACACAAGGTCATGGTGAATGGTGCACTCTACGGTTTTCTCTTTCTCTCTCTCTCTCTCATTCCCTTGTTTTGAAACGTAATTGGAACTCGGATAATTGGATGTGCTTGCTTCATCCCAACTACTTCGAATTAAACGGATTCCACTGAACGTCTCTTGTGCATTTTCAATTATCCATTGAAAACTGTTAAGACTTGAGATTTTCAAGCTAATAAGTATCTCAAGGAATTGTAGCAACAGTTGGTGTTAAAGTAAATTTGTGAGCCTAGTTATCGTTTCGCCATCTCCCAAAACAATTTTTTTGTACCGGGGTAAGGCAAAAAAGGGATTTCGGGCCATTGGCTCAGAAGTAAACTGTCCCAAATTCACCTGGCAAAAAATTTGAAGTTGGGACAAACGAGAACTGGTGTCTGTGGTGTAGTGGTTATGCTCTATGTCTTGCACGCAAAGAAACGGGAGTACGATTCTCACTTAAGGTAGGGAAATTGTTTTTTATTGACTCTTTCCATTTCCGGGATGTCGTGTCCTTAGCTGGGCTTGGTCCTGACTGTAATGTTGCGCAGACTTGAAGAAACTTACCTCATAGATTTTCTTAGTGTTATTTAGGGCATAAGACATAAACCAAGAACAAATTAGTATTCAATTCATTCATTTGTTTTTTTTATATTGATAAAAAATATTAAAAAACCAGAAAGTTTTGCAATTGTGAATCAGGTTAAATCAATGGCTTTTTTTTCTTGTTGCTTGTCACGGTGAATTATTAAATGCCAGCTGCTCAGATTGGATGTCAGTGATATTGAAAACAAATGGGCTAGTTCAGAGGATTTATCTTTCACATAGGAAACAAATGCTGTTGCTATTTGTTTTTTTTTCGAGTAATTTATTTGAAATTTTGGTGGGTTATTTGGGGTCCATCTGTACTGGATGCAATGGATAATATTTCTGCCCTGTCCATAGGATATTTTTGCGCCCAATGTCTTTGATTGTCATGGTATGATGTTGTAGTTATTGAGTCAGCCTGTGCAGTTTTGCTTCTACATCAGTCACCAGAAAAAAGAAATGAGCCAGTATTTTTCATATGTTTTAGAAGAGCAGCATGTCCAGGTGATTACTGTATCACTCCTCATGGTGGTCTCCCTCCCATTGCTATGTCACCATTTTTTGTTTTTTTTGTTTTTGGTTACCAGTTTTACGTCCCCTGCAACACTGTAAGGTCATTTAAGAGACGGGCTACTTCGCCTTTGTCTGTCAGGGCCAACTCGGATTGAGAGGGAAAAAAAACCAGATTGTCCGCGATCGGGGATTGATCCAGGGTCTTCCCGCTTGCAAGGTGAAGAGCCTAACCATTACACCACACCGCCATGTCAGATAAGCTGCACTTACTACTATTGACTGGGATCCGTGGTGTAATGGTTAGGCTCCTCGCCTGTCATTCTGAAGACCCAAGTTGAGGTCCCACGTGGGGAGAGCATCATCGTCTTTCTGCTAGAATGATAAGTCCCCCCTCAGCCCAGGTTTGCCCTGACAGGCAGGGTCTAATTAGCCGGTCTCTTAAATGACCTTGCAGTGTCGCAAGGATCGTAAAGCTAAAAATGAATCCCAATTTACGACTGTTGTTCCTTGAATTAATCTGCTGAATGTTCTGCTGTTGTATTTTCTGGCACCGTTCCATTTGCCTGAAGTTATAACCCGGGTAATCTGGGTTAGTACTATTACCCTTGTTATGTGACATGAAATATCATTTAAAACTAAGCACTGATCAGGTGTGGACAAACAGGATTTTTTTTGCTTCTTGTAATCATTTGCATCATTTGAAGTCCCAAAGCAAGGGCATTACATTTGGCACAAAGGAATTTCCGTGCTTTATGTGTCTTTTTTTCTTAGGCATAGCACAAGTTTCTCCTTCCGATAATGATTTATGTGGGAGGAGGGAAAGTGTTTAGTGAACTCTCTTCAGAATGCTTCATTCTGATTCCTTGCTCTTTGTTTAGTGTTTTTTTCCCGGCATTTTATTACCATTTTAGCGTGATGGATAAGTCAGTCATAAAAGAATCAAGTAGTTTTTATGAGATCTGAGAGTGGGTCACCATGAATACTTAAGAGATAAGATACTGGCACACACAACCATGCAATTTGTTTCAGATGAAAAGTTTTTGTGTAATTTCCCAACTGAGCTCTTGAACGATGTGTCAAGTTTTATATTATGCGATGTATACAGTCTAGCATGCCCATAGCAAAATCCGCGGGGTGCTGAAATCTTTTCCATATGTGCCAGAATAATCATAATTACTACATTTCATTATTACAGCCGGTATTGTTTTCAAATTCCAAAAGCTTTGCAAAATTGGATTTAAGACATTAATATTTCTTCCAACTCTATGAGAGACAGTTGTCTCTTGTCAATTTGGAGAGTTTTTTGGGTTGGTTATTTTTTTTATTGTCCTCTCCTGTTACCATAAGCCTGTGCAAAGTAGTATGTTGTTCGTCATTGCGCTAACACCCATTGCTAGACTGTAGGGGCCGGCCTCCATGGAACCATACACGTGTATGACTTTAGTTTTTTTTAATAGATGCACCAGCGGTTTTGTATATTTTTTTACAAAGAGAATGAAACCATTGGCATTAATTTCTAGTGTTAGCTCTTACGTCAAATGCAAGAAAAAATAGGTGTCATATTTGAAGAAGCTGCTTTTTAGACATGTTGCTTAGAGACACTATGAAAAATTGATATGTTGCTTTAAACTTATACAGAGGCCATTACAAAAAAGATTAAGAAGCTCAGTCTAGCACCAGTAGACTCTTTCACTAGATCATACGGTATCATCAGTTTCATTCTTGTTGTATATGAATCATGCTCTTGATATTTTTGTAATGTTTCGAATGTTCCAGTTTACAATGTACAAACTGAAATAAAGATAAAGTGTTCATTGATTGGAGTTTTTGTTTCATTAGTTGTCAATGATCTGCATCAAAGGTTCATTTTCTGTCTTGCTATATTTCCAAATGAGTCGCAGGTGCATTATATTCCGAAGAAGAGAAAAGCACTGCAAAGTCAATTTGGCTGTTGAGAAGTTTTGGATTTTTTTTTTTATGCAGTGTGTGAAACTGTCTTTAGACCTAAATATTTTTTATAGCACATACAATGTAGGCCTACCTAAGGAAACTTTCATTTTGTGTCTGAAAATCAACTCACGTTTGCTATGGGACAAATGCCAAGAATAAGATTCATTCTGCCGTGCCAAGGCAGTCAGAGGTATCTGCAAAGATTGTTAATTTATGCAACTTTGTTTAAAGATGCTGCCATGGGAAATATGGGCATGGCCCTTCAGTTACGTCTGTTTGCCATGGTGAAGTATCCTATTTGTAGTGCAGATACGTCTTCCTGTCTTTGATACAAGATGCAGAATGGGTATGGCATGGGCTCCCATTTAAACGAAGATGCTGGGGTTAATCGTTTTTGCAGATGTCACTCTGCCTTGGCACGGCAGCATTGTCCAACTTAAAAGCCATTTTTCTCTTCTGCTCTCGCTTGGGTTTGTGGTTAGGCACTCTATAGTACATATATTATGTAAATGTACATATTTTTTCATATATTATACAATCAAATACAGTGTGTAATTGAACTTGCGCTATGTTTTCATCATTTGGACGGGGGGAAAAATCAGCGCCTGTGGTCAGGTTCTTTACGTATCGTTATGCAATGGAGCTGAGTTCGAGGTCCAGGTGGGACATTTTGTTTGGTTTCGCTTTGTTACCAGTTTTAGATCCCTTGCAATATTGTAAGGTCGTTTAAGAGACAGGTTTCTTGGACCCTACCTTTGAGGGCCAACCTTGGATGAGAGGGATAAATCCAAGCAGAGAAATGAGAATCAAATTCGTATCTTCCACATGATAAGTGAAGATCCTAATCATCACACAACAGACGACCGGCGCCTGTGGTGTAATGGTTAAGCGCTTCGCCTATCACGCAGAGGGCGTGAGTTCGAGGCCGGCGCAGGACAGTTTGTTTGGAGTACACGTATTCCGTTTTTCTGCTGGCGAAATGTCTCTCTCGGCTCGGGTTGGCCCTGACTGACAATCAAGCAGGGTAGAAGTAGCGATGTAGCCCGTCCCTTAAATGACCTTACAGTGTTGCAAAGGACGTTAAGCCAAAAACCAAACCAGAATACCACAGACGCCAGTGGGGCAGTTTGTTTGATCGAGTCAGCTTTTCTGCTGAGAATGTTCCTCTCATCCAGTGTTGGCTCTGACGTGACCAATGTGCACTTTGAGCTCAATTAGACTGGTTGCGTTTTTTAAACATTCTTTGCAATCAATGATGTGTTTGTCTGTTTAGGGATTTACAGCCCCATCCACACTATATGGTCATGTCGGTGCTGGAAAACACCTAGTGTGGCCATGCTGGTCAATAATATTAATAGTAAGAGCCTACATGTAATAATAAGTGCATCTCTTAAAGGACATTTTTCTTACGCTTGGATTGGAGTTTGCATACAATTTTTGGGGTGCCAGTCGTTCCAGTTGAACCCAATTAATGGTAAAAACCTGATACCGTTGATCTTGGAATTGTTCCGACCCCTGTACTATTCGGAGCTCAAGGTTAATGAGAATAGAACCCAGGGCACCATGTTTCTTGCAATAATCATTGTGGAACGCCTTGAATTTGGGTGAAGCTCCTAAAATATTGCAAGATAACTATACGGGCAAGTCATTTTTAACTGGCACATAATAATGGTCTTATAGTTAAGCTGTGTGTGTGTGCTTTGTTGTTTTTGCTTTAACGTTTGTAAGCAAAACACAGAGGGAGAGAGTTGTGCGTGAGCACGCGCCTTGGTGGAGCAAAGTACCAACCATTAAAATCGCTGATTATTTAGCAAATAGATGAATTCCCCATTACATTCACTGTACTATTCGCCTTTGTGCAAAACAACGAAATGCTTGCACCACTACCGGTACCTTTCACCGAAGTATAAAACCCTACCGCTCCTGCTGCAGCTTAGGTCATCCACCAGACGCTTCCAACGGACCGCCAATCATGCGGAATGCCCGAGTTCAATCCCGCGTGCGGAAGATCTGCGTTGTTTCTTCTGGGATCTTTACCCTCTCAGCCGGGTTGGCCCTGACGGGCAGGGTTGAAGTAGCCCGTCCCTTCAATAAACTTCCAGTGTTGCAGGGGATGTAAAATTGATAACCAAATCTTAATAGCCTCCATCAGAAAAACTACTTTACGTTGATTTAAAAGAACTACCGTATAACAACAACATTGGTCCACATTGTGGTCGCCTCGGTACAGAATAAAATTAAAAATATTCAAGGAATTATTGAATCAAGGGAAGTAACTGCTTTTACTTTCCAGCTATAGTG
>JAUKPP010259095.1:0-10407 GCA_032273245.1 Phyllaplysia taylori
AAATTTTTGATAATTTCTACATTAATCTTTTGGTCATTTAAAGCTATTTTACCTTAATTTGTTTTATTTATACTCTCGGTTTGAAATTTTTTGTGCAACAAGTATGCGCGCGTGTGTGTAGTATGTAGGCCTATGTAAGGGGGGGGGAGGGGTGAGCGGTGGGTCGTAAATTTTTTCAAAGGACATGAGGATATTGTTTTTTGCCGGAACGCGCATGAGGACCCTGATACTGAATTTTTTTTGCAAAATACTGAATTTTTGCCTTGAGAATACTGAATTCACCTGTCAGAAAAGTGGCAGGTCTGCATTAGCTCAGGGTTTTTGATTGGTTGTTGGTTTTATGCCTGGGGGGGAAGGCGGTATTTTTTGTTGGATTTGGGCGGATTTGATTGAAGTAATGGTTGGATATTTTCAGAGAGGGTGATTTCCAAGGGTCTAATGAAAGGTTTTAGCCTCCTTAAGAATTCAAGATAGTTTTTTGTTTCATGTCCTGAGAATTGCTTAAAGAAAGGTATGATACCTGCCATGTGAGGGTTTTCTTCAAGTACACCCAAGTTTGGGATCTTGTATTACATCCTAACCTCCCACCCCCACCCCCTCTGTAGTTTAAGCTATAATTTTTCTTTAGATTGATGTATGAAGACTCCTCCATCAAAAGCCTGTTATAATGATAGTTATGTTTTGTGTGTTGTCCACAGCCGAGCTCGTCCCTGTCCCAGCAGAGCGTGTACAACCCAGGGTTCTACGAGGTCACCCGGTACACCTTCAAACACACCGTCTCCATGACCAAGAACAGCGTCGTCGTTCCCAGTAGTAAAGTACCGCGCTCTGATGAGTAGGAGCTCCAGTCACCGACAGGGGACGCAACCTCCAAACTCACCGCCAAACCAGGGGCTTCCCAGGAATCTGTATTATCGACTGCTTTACCAAGTGTTCAAAGAGGAGCGGTCCCTTCAGCGTTGTAGCCAGGATTTACGACTGTCTATATCTGTAAACCTCACTGACTTACCCGGTGGTGCTGCTCAAAGGGACAAAACTTCTCCTGTTTTCCATGATCTATCTCGCCCTTGTGCCAGCATCAGTGAGCTCCCCTGGAGACTCTAGAACGATTCCCTGAGTGGTCGGGGACACACAGCTGCCAGAGAACTGACCCATCACCACAAACTGCCTGACTGCCGTAGGTGTTTTCATCAACGTGTTCCTTCTCGCTCATCACACCGCGTCTCAGCCTCAACGACTGCCATGCTCCACTAGCTCCTGGTGTTCCGAACGGTTGTCGAGCTGTCAGCACAAGTGTTGCTGGAACTACTTTTTTTAACAGTTTTTTTTTTATTTATGCCTCCCCGTCAACAGTTTTATGTAAACGGGGTGCCGATATATCCAAATATGGAATGTGTTCTGCCAATTGTTTTATAGATTTTAGTTGACGAGTGTCGTCTCAGTGGAAGGTTCTGCCACAGAATGTTACTTGTTTTATTTTGTAGTTTCCGTCTAGCAACGGCCTGTGAAAGTCTCCTCTCCACGGTCTGTGTTAGCTTTGAGACGACTGACTCGCGTGTTGTGTTCATCATATCAATGTCCACATGATACTCCGTGTTGTACAACTTGTTTCTGCTTCTGACTCAAGATAAGGAGGTCGACGTACGAGAGGCTTCAGTGTTCTCTGTAGATCTGTAGTGAAGGAGAGGATGCGTGTTGTGTGTTGTTGTAAAGACAAGTTTGTGTGTCAAGTCCCAATACATGTGAGCACACATGAGCAGACTGATGTGGAAAGAGCTTAATGACCGCCACGGGATTAGGGGAAAACGGTAAAATCTCTATGCTATATTGCATTGCGTTTTGTGGTGGCTTGAACTTGAGTGGATGGGTTTCCACTTGTATCAAAGTGTTCAGTCTGAGCCTAGGACAAAGTGTATCAGTGGCACTCGCTAAGTCACCACTGCGACACAAACTGTTAGCTCTGTTATACAGACACGGCATATTTATCATACACATGGGTGTATTGGATTTTTTAAGAAAGCCGTGAAGATCTTGTGGTGTAGAGCACTATGTGAGCAGTGTTCCTCTAGCCATGTTTTAGTACTCGAAATGTCTATGGAAAGCGTTCCTCTCCCAGGGTGGATTCATTACGTGCAACATCAGATCTGTCTTTACTTCACTCACACTTACACCCCCACACATGCCTCCCTGGAGTGTTACATTGACTAAGTGTTCATTAGAGTTCTGTCAGATCCCCTCAAGACCAGACTGAGATTTACCTGTTTCCATACTGTGGGACCACTTTGGATCAGATCAGATCGGAACTTTTATTGGTCTCGGATGAGAAATTTGGCATGGTCATGTTACAGTGACAAATTTGACAAATGACAACACCAACTCGTGCAACTCACTCCCTCTCTCTCTCTTTCCTCCGATCCTTCAGTCTTTTCGCTTGTCATACACAAAAGGTACTCACTTCATTCACCCTCTTTCTCGTTCCACACACTCTCTATCTCTCTTGCTCTCTCCTCCATACACTCACAAGCACATGCATGCATATTATAGCCACACACACACACGAGCAAAATACACAAAGATAATCATAAAGACAATAACAAAAAGCATAATATTTGCAGGTAAGCAAACTAAGAAACAAACACACACACACATATTTTCGTTCCACGTTACCTGCCTTGGGGGAGGGGCAGGAGATGTTATAAAGATCAGATCTGTAGTTTTTGGTTCGGCCAATGCTTAGTCCTGTCTTGGGGTGGCCTGACAGTTCTTGGGTTTTTGTTATGGTGCACATTGACTTGTTATATTGCATTTTGACTTTTTAACTTGTTTTTGTGTCTGTTATTGTTTAGATGAGTGAAATGTTCTCTAGAAGACATGTTGTGCTGCTTGTACATAGATTGTTCTTTTTTAATTGTTAGAACTTTCAACAATTTTACTTTGTTCTTAGAAGTGTTGACGTTAGTCTTGTTGATTTTCTCTATGACTACGAGGAGTACGAGGCGATAAATGTAGCGACGTTGGCTGTGTTTTGAAGTAGGACAAGTTAAAGTCTATTTCAAGTTTTTTTTAGCTTGATGTGTAGTTTTTATCAAGTTTGACTTTGAAGTTCTGAGGTGTTCGTGAATACGATTCTCTCCTGTACATAAGTTTTATTCATAAATGTATTATGTAAATCAAAGTTAAAGCGTGTGAAGTGCATATATGAAAACAAACAAAAGTCTGTAGGCAGCCAGACTTGATGAAGGAAATTATCGAGACGACGTTAACGCTTGGCGTGGCCTGCGAGCAGGAATGTCAAAGTAGTTTTTTTTTATTTCCCAATCATTTCACTTGTTTACCGGTATCTCTCAAAAACTGCACAAATTCTTATTTCTTTGCACGTATTTTGTTTTTTGTATTGACATGGACAAATGTTTTTCAACTTGTGACTTGATATGAACTTGCTAGAGAAGTTGCAGAATGTTGATAAAGGTAGAATGGTTGTGAGTAAACAAGTCTGGCTCATTCTGAGGCCATATGATGATGATGGTGGTGGGGGTAGGGGGGGGGGGGTCTATAAGTTGACAACACACAACACAAGTGATCCAAGTTGCTGATAGATAGGCTTGTAGTAAAGTCACATGGATCTTGTGTGCTCTGTGCTGTTCTAGTGTGAACCGTGGAAACTCCATAGGGACAGCTTGATAGGAGCAAGTGAGGATGTTTTTGTATTTGTTTTCCCTGTGGTGTCGGTAGTCTAGTGGTTAGGCTGCCGGACCCATATTTTTGAGGTTGTGGGTATGAGTACCAGCTCGGGCCCGACTTGGTGTCCTTGGGAAAGGCACTTTACACGAATTTTCTTCACCACACACGAGTGTGAATGGGTACCTAGCAAAAGACAACGAAAGATCTTGTCCGTATGTTAGTGCTTTAGCACCTGTAAAATGGCAGCTTGCACTGTATGCTTCCCAGGAAGTTCAGGTTTCTGAGTGGCTTTGTTTTGCTGGAGACAATAATGATTGTAAAAAGCATAGAACCTGCTTAGAGTGGAGATATGCGCTGTATAAATGCAACCCATTATTAGGACAAAAATTACTCCAGAACTTTGATAATCCTTTTTTCAATTCCAATCAAATGAACAAATGTCCTAGTGTGTCCTCATGATGAATCTGATTTCTTTGTACAGACATGCAGGGTTCTTCTTGGAAATTGCTTTTTTATTATGCCTGTCCAATTATCCATATTAGAATCTGGATTACTGACATTATGCAATTATTTGGATGTTCATGGGCAATTTAAATCTTTTTACGAATTTAACTTTCAGAAAAATGATCAGTTGCTGAACTTGTTGAAGGAAAACAAGTGCTTGTGTATGTACTTTCTTTCACTCTCTTGAAGAGTTGGATACGAGATTTGGATCAAATTTTTTTTTTTTTTTCACGAGATAGTTAGACACAAGATTTCCCTCATAAGAATCTTGACTCCCTTGCTTGGCGCCTCCTTTTGATTAAATTTGATAATCATCTAGATACCCAATTAATTTGAAATGAATAATTCAAATATTTAAATCCATGAAAATTAACTCTTTTTGTACAGGCCTATTCTTGATGAACCTTTGAATTCACTGATTACACTGACCTTGTGTTCACCTTGTCACTAATGCTCATGCCAATCTACTTATATATTTTATGACCACATACACTTGTACTTGTATATATATCACGACTGAGCACGAATAGTTTTTCATCCATCGAGCATAGTCATTCTCAGAGCTGGATTGTTCCATCTAACATTCGCTGGTTGGAAACTCGGGACTTTTTCATCAGCTGTTTACAAGGAAACTGGTTTTGATGGTCTGTTGTTTCTGTTAGGATGATTTGACAAATGCAAGTAAGCTGGTCTTAACTCTTAACAACCCAGTGAGAAACTTGGCATCATTCTGATTTTCTGAAAATTTGGACAAATGTTTTCCTCCATATTGCTCCCCAGTTGTCTGTGTGGAGAGGAAATGTCCATCGAAGAGTTTGTGGCTGGCTGGGCCCACAGTGGGGCTGGGGTTGATAAAGATAGGTCACACAAAATATTTGTTTTCTCATTCATATTATGTAAAAAAGAACAAGTCTTTTGGGGTCACAGAGTACAAAGAACAAGTCTTGTGGGGTCACAGAGTACAAAGAACAAGTCTTTTGGGGTCACACAGTACAAAGAACAAGTCTTTTGGGGTCACACAGTGCAATGAAAGTCTTGAGATTTACAGAATTGGAATGCTGAGATGCGACAGGTCACAAAACCCTAATAGCCCTGTCTGTGTGTTTTGTCTGCCCAGTGCCCATAGCAAAACCTGTTGGTCCGAACCTGTTATCGTTTAAAGACTGCCTGGCATTTCCTCTCCAGCTTTCTGAGGCTATTGTGCGTGCGTGTGTGTGCATGTGTCCATCGATCATTCAGTGCAAGCAATCGCCCAAGCCGTCCTAGCCATTGTTGAAACACCCACCGAGCTTCATGACGGGCACCCACATGTATTAGTGTGAACATACAATCTCTCTATGCAAACTGACCAAACCAGGTGTACATTCCAACGCTGAAATGCCTCTACTCTCTACAACCAAAAATTGAGAGTTGTTAAGTTTTTAAGTGTGTGTTCCCTCGAACAGTTTTCACTGTGTGCTTGTAATATTTTCTACTGATTCTTTTTTTTGCAATGTTATTTTTTCAACTCGAACAATGATCTGTAGGATTTGGTTTGACATGTACCAATGTGTGTGTGTGTATGTGCGTGTGTGTGTGTGTGTGTGTGTGAGGGAGAGAGAGAGAGGTTCACAAGTGTCCAGCCTGGCCCATCGAAGAGCTGCATGAGCCGTGGGTAACCATTGATGCAGATGCTAATGATCACATATACAGACAGGTGTACACACATTTGAGAGATCCAATGTGAGAGTGGTAGAGAAACGTTCCCACATCGAGGCGGACATCTGCTCTATACAGAACAAATCTTGTGGTTTTGTGCCCTGGTTCTAGGTTTATCTGTTTGGTTCAGACATTATTATTGATGAATCTTGATTGATTTTTCCCCTTGGTTTTTCTATTGTTGACTTTACATTCTCCTTGTTGGGTTGTCTGGGTTTTTCCGTCAACCCGTTGCATCGCACGTTCTCGGTTTTGTGCATTTAGCTTTAAACCTTCGGTGTAGTTGGCTAGTGATTCTATACAGATGCCTGCATCAAGTTGTATAATATGCTTTGTATGGTAGTAAGTCCCAGTGAACCGTCGTTGTGCGATTGAGTTAAAAGCAGGTAATTGTCATAGTGCTTCCAATATGGCCTTCCTCAGTTTTTGCGCTTCTGAGTTAATGGGGAAAAACTGATTTGGCCTGATTCTATGTACAAGAAAAAACACAATGGAAATATTAAATTTTAGCGAAACTGCCAAGCACTTTTGAACAAATGTAATACCAAATAATGCACTATGGTATGGGGAATTACACAATGGCCTAAGTCAGTCTTCGGACATATTGGAAGCACCATGACGTTTTTCAAATTCCCTTTGCTTGAATTTTGTTCATCAAGCACAGAGAAGTTGAGTTTGTTGCTCCGTCTTGCTATAAATAGTTTTGATTTCCGCTGCTTTGTCGTGTTTTGTTTGTTCTTTTTTGCCGACAAGTTCCCTGGAATATGATTTGATTTACTGAGCTCTTTACTTCTTATGCTAAACTTTGATAACTCGTGCTTTTTGCACCCCGACAAAGCAGTTGGGTTTTTAAAAATATTTTTTATTCCTCTTATTCTCTGCCACATGAATAATGTAGATGTTTTAAAACTGTTGTTAGATTTGACCACTGATATATTTGTATGTCTTCAATATTTTCCTGTTGGACCTGTTGTATGGAAACAATCCGATGTTGTTACTATCTCAGGGCGACGCAGGCACACCACTGGACGCAGGTCACACTCTCGGTCATACGGTAGTGGACATCACAACATGTAGACGTTTATCAAAGTAATTTTTTTATGTCAGTTTTCTAGACATATACAAGGGAATGTTGACCATCACCACATTCACACTCTTGAGTCAGCTGTTTCCTTGACCAACACAAGTAGAGCTATAAGACACAAGAAAATGTCGACCATCTTCACATTCACATTTTGAGTCTGTCTGAAGAGTTTCCCAAACTATACGAGTTAAGCCAGAATATTAACCTGCGTAAGACCTGCGTGTGACCTGCGTTTAGTGCTGTTGCATGCGCTGTCCCTGCTGGTTCCGTCCAAGGTGCGCCAGGTACGTCCAGTGCCGGTGGCCGCGTCGACCAAGTGTTCATGCCAAAGCTCCATGTGTTCACAAGACTGTAGCTCAAACAACGCCCCCAGCTCTCACAGTACACGCCATGGTGTACACGCGTGTAGCTCCATGATGTACACGCGTGTAGCTCGTTATTGCTGTCTGGGGTTTTTGTGTTTTATTATTGTTCTATTATCTCTATCAATTCCCTGCCATATGAATATGATAGTCCTGACAGGATGTGCCCCGTGTAGGCTGGTCTGACAGAATAATACACACAGGACAAGAAAATGTTCATTTTATTCACATGGAGCCAAGAGAACGCTTCATTATTTATAGAATTTTTGTATTTTACAGTTCATAGAAAAATCTCTTCATGCTATCTTCTAGAACCATCTATTGGTATGCATCTTTCTTGGCTCAGCTCTTCTCTTTAGAGGCCTAGTTATAAGTGTGATTTTTTAAATTCACCTGGGGTTGTTTTTTTTCTCAATTCTGGGTCTATTTCTCTCTCTCTCTCTCTCTCTCTCTCTCTCTCTCTCTCTCTCTCTCTCTCTCTCTCTAGTTATGCAGAAACAAATGAGATAACCACTGGGCTCGGCCCCTTAGGTCTGTATCTGTCTGTCGTGTTGAGACTTTCTCACTGTTTCACTTCATCACTGGGCAGCTCTCACTGTCCTAGTAAACAACTGTGTTAGTGTGTAGCTCAGTGTCACATGTACTTGTGTGTGTGTTTATGTGTTGAGACAGATTGTAGCCTGGCTTCTCCTCCTCATTGCCGTAGAAACATCTGCATATATATTAGAGGGAGAGGGAGATTGTTTGCACAAGATGTTGCATACAGCGCTACCAGCACCATCTGCCCCTGCTATGCCATAGCCACTGGTCTCTAACAATAATCACTGCAGACCTGGTCTATGTCACACTGGGGGTAGGACTTGATGAGCTGTTAGCTTGTGTGCCCATCACCACTGCCAGTCTCCTGCCTGTGACTTAGTCTTGAACTTATCCATGTTGTCCGTAGATGACTAAATCCATTTGTATCCATGTTGTCTGTAGAAACAGATCTGTGGTGCTTTTGTTTACTTTGCTAACATTTTACAGCATTATTGACACTATAAAGTTATAGATTCACACCAAACTTATAGATATTGACACTAAACTTATAGATAATGCAAGATTGTATTTTGCAAAGGACAGTAAAGACTGGAAACAAAGGAAGAAGTACACACAAGTACATAGATGTATAAATGTACATGTGTGTATAGATGTACATGTGTTGTTCTGCTGAGACCACCTGTGTGGTCGGGCTTGATAGATTTATCATCCACGTATTTCATAGAGAGTTGGCAGCATTTTTGTTGTCATTATCATATATACACACGCCATGTAGAGATCACTAAGAGCTTGTTTGTTACAGGGAATAGAGCAATGTACATGTACTAGAAAACCTCAAACCTTAGGATAAACCAGTCTATTCCAGTTTCAGAGATTCCTTACTCTAACAGATTTCAATCTCGCATCATGACAATGTCTATATATAGCCATCAGATTTCAATCTCGCGTCATGACAATGTCTCTCTATATATAGCCATGTTGACTTCGGGGAAAGATCTAATTGACAATCTCAGTTCCCTACTGGGATTAATAAAGATGACTTTTTTTTTTTTTCCCAACACAAGACACAAAATGTTACATAAATGAAAATGGCTGTGCTGGAGTCGGCAAGCTGAAGTGGTCGGCTCCAGTTGTGTTCACAAAACTTTCTCACAATTTAGTCAGGCTTGACTTCCTACTTAAATATCTCAGTACAGCAAGCTGAAGTCGTCGGCTCCAGTTGTGTTCACAAAACTTTCTCACAATTTAGTCAGGCTTGACTTCCTACTTAAATATCTCAGTACACCGGATCATTTACTTTCTTTTCTGTCTTCTTCAATTCTTTCTTCATGTTCTCAGGCTTGCTAACAGTCCCGAATTTTTCGGGAATGTCCCAAGATCGAACCATTGATCCCGAAGTCACGAAATAGGTACATTGTCCCAAAATGTACCTTGTGCGGTCAAAATTGAATTATTGTAGCCATATAAAAATACGAAACACAAAGAAAAAAATACAACAATGTTTTTATGACTCTGGAAGCAATTGCAATTCAAAGTATCGGAATTTTAACTTGCACTCTACGTTTCAGTTTCATCCAATCGTTAGCCTGATTACTATTTATAGATTCATCCAATCGTTAGCCTGATTACTGTTTATAGATTCATCCAATCGTTAGCCTGATTACTGTTTATAGATTATGTCACTGAATTTTAGTTTTAAATTATCAGGTCTGTGCCCTCACCATCCCGATCGCGGATCCGCGCCAGAGCGCTAGATTGTCCCTAAAAGTTCCTGAAAAGTTGGCAAGCCTGTTCTATTCTTCCTCTGTGTTTTGTTTTCTTAAAAAGAGAGAAACCAGTGGCTGATTATTGTACTATGTGTACTAGTATTTCCATCCAATGTGATTCCACATAATAACCTATATATATATATATATATATGTACTTATAACAACTGTGTGTGTTTGTACATAAGACTGAGATGGCATCTGTATCTGAAATCTTATTTTGCTACAACTACAATGTGTTCCTTCCTCCGCCACCCGCCACGGGCTCGGCCGAGACATGATGTGTGTAGAAGTAAAAGTTTATCTATTCTATTGAAATAAAACATTATCTTACTACAGAGACGCTTGGACTTTGGTTCTCTTTAGACCAGTTAAGACACTAGCGCTGAACTCACACTCAAATCTGGGTGTTTGGTTGGCTTTGTTGACCAGTTTTAGGTCCCTTACAACAATGTAAGGTTATTTAAGACCACTTCAACCTTACCTGCCAGGGCCAACCTGGGTTGAAAGGGAAAAAACCGCAAATTGTCTGAATGTGGATTTGAACTCGGGTCTTCCGCATGAAAGGGGAAGAGCATAACCACAGGGGTAATACGCCGTCCTGGAATCCTGAACAAATCCTGGCATTTTGGGTTTTAGTTTCAAGGCCAAAATCCTGGAATATCGAGGATTGTCACGGAAATTTTGCTCTGCTGTCCTGGAATATCGAGGATTGTCACGGAAATTTTGCTCTGCTGTCCTGGAATATCGAGGATTGTCACGGAAATTTTGC
>JAUKPP010259106.1:0-12016 GCA_032273245.1 Phyllaplysia taylori
TATACATATGAGCCTGGCCTGCAACTGACAGAACGGGTCAGTGGACGCTCCGCCTTATGGATGTTTCAAGCCACCCGCCACCCTGCTTCACCCTCTGATCCCATATCTCTTCTGACGGATGTGTGTCGCCGTTTGATCTGCCCTCAGAAAAAATATCTCGTGCCGCGTGACATCAATTCCAGTAATTGGAATTGCCGGGCCGTCTCTTTCACCTGAGTTTGTTTGATGGTCACTAGCATCCACCTCATTTGCTTTCATTTTTTTTCCTATCTCTTTTTTTTTTTTTTTTTTCCCCTTCGAATAAGAACGCTGGATAAAAGTGCACGCATGCACGCACGTCGGTAATCATAGAAACAAACAAATACAGACTCACACACATACACACGCATACATACTCTTATTATATACGTGTACCCTTTTGTTCTTACTTAAGGTAATAACCGACAAAAAAATGTCCTTTTCACCTCTCTCCACTCTCCCTCATACACGCAGACACATATACACACACACACATGCACACGTGCACTCCCTTCCTTATCATCACACTTCCTGCAATAAACAAATTTAATTCAGACATCAGATTGAAAGGGGGGGAAAAGGCGCTCCTACCCACTTGTGCAAGTGCGTAACCCAACAAATTCACGGATCAATTTAAAAAAAAAAGAAGAAATATTATAAAACCCCACACCTATCCACGCGGTATTTTCCGCTCTTGTCCTACTTACTCCCACGCCACTCTACACCCAAGACTTATTAGCTAGTTTGTCTTGGCTCTACACCTTCTTCCTCTTCCTCTTCTCCAACCCCAAGCCACGCTGACTACCGGTAGTTACCGTGCCACTTCACGTTACAACAGTCACATGCACGCGCGTGACCTATCAGCCCCTGGTTCCGGTTCGTTCCCCGCCACTTTCCAGCCAGCAGCAGCAATGAGCAATTCGGAGCAGGCCCCAGAGACGTCTGGCCTATTATCTAAATGCCGATAATATAATGAGGAGCCACCGAAACATTACCGGTCGGAAATAAGGATGGAATCTTCGGCCGTTGTAAGATGGGAGGAAAGATTTGATAGACTTATCTTAAACTTCACACCAAAAGCAATTATCTCTCTACCAATCCGTTTCTGCCCGTTCTGTTTCTGTCTAATTTTGCTATTGTCCATACCAGCTACCTGGGACTGAAACGATTTTTCGAGGTCGAAACTGCTATACACCTAAACAAATAAACAGACAACGGTAAGAAGGCCGTAAAGCCTCAAGAAAACTAAATAATATCCCATGAAGCCATTCTTGATCCCCATTACTCGCAACAGATTTGATAATGCCTGACATTTCTATATTCATGGATCGGTTACAAGTAAAAGATGTTTTCTTTCAAATTCAACATCAACCCATGCGGAATTTCATAGTACATTCGTAGAGCAAGTGAAAGTCACAACACTCCCATGGACATAGAGTTAGTTAAAAGTTTTCTAGCACTATAAGGAAGACTTAATGACGTCAGCTCCAGACGTCTAGGGTCCGCGAGCAGACGTGAGTTTATGAAGTGTGGAGTGCCACTTCCGGTATGTGGAATGGCTTTTTGTGATGTTCCCTCTTAAGCGGATTTCTTCTTAGGCGATGCTGTATGACCCTTATCGTAGACAGTACAGCGCATCCTCTCTAATTCTCTCTCTCTCTCTGTCTCTCTCTCTCTCTCTCTCTCTCTCTCTCTCCCTCTCTCTCTCTCTTTCTCCCTTCTTTTTCCCCTCTAGTTGGGCATTATCTAACTCTCTGTTCGTCTTTAACTCCAAAGTTTTTTTTTCGGATTGATAAAAAGAGAAAATGAAGACTAAAAGTAATTTGTCTCTTCTAATCTCTTTCTGTCCATATCTCCCTATTTTTCTCTCTTAATACTTTTGGTTATTGTTTTTCCTCCTCGATTTGCCTAGTTAAACCAGCCCACGATCGACGGATTGGAATGTACTGTACCCAAATATTTACACTCGGTGCACAGGGAGGGACACATTTTCACTAAAGTACATTAACGTTTGCAAACTCACGTTGTAGAACTGTAGAGTGTGTAGGGATTGGGGTAGGGCAGAAAGAGAGAGAGAGAGAGAGAGGGAAAAAAAGATCGAAAGAACGACAGAAATAGAAGGGAGAGTGGGGACTAGAAAGTTGCCTATTTTTCTTTAAGCAATGATTTGTATCCTATGGGGTTTTCTGCATAATTTGTGAATGTCGTGTTTGTGCCGCCATTGCGTGTGTTGTCATGAATGTAATTCTCCCCGAGCAAGAGTCCAGGCACTTTCCACCGCAAGCCCCATGCGACTGTGCCAATTGGACCGTGGCTAATCGAGATGGTTGTCGATACCTCTATTGAACTCACGAATACCCATTGATGAATAAAGCAGATCGAAGAGTATCGTTTATGGAATTGCCCCTCGCCATCATGTGTGCATGTGCCCCGATCAAATAGATCGAGTTAATTGAAAATGCTATTACATTCGGCTCCTTTTTCATAAAGGATCCCCTGTAGGACGAAAACAGGATAGATACGATGAATGAAACAGTGTGTCCGGACGGGAAGAGAGCCTGGTGCTATGTTAATACAACGCTCATTGTTGTGGGAAGCCAGTCTCCAGTGCGAGGCTCAAACTTCGTGCCGGTTTGAATGGGAAGTGTTGGGATGAATGAATGGACGCGAGCATGGATTCCGACGATGGTTTTTATATTGTTCTGTCGGTTGTGTGTGTTCCGCGGGCGAGCTGGACGAGAGCAAAAGGGTTAACGCGGTCACTTGTCCTGGTTTAGATCTCCAAATATGTCAGTGTGTCTCTTTGTGTGTGTGTGTCTCTCTCTCTCTCTCTCTCTTTCTCTCTCTCTCTCTCTCTCGCGTGTGTGTGTATGTGTGTGTGTGTGTGTGTTTGTGTGTGTGTGTGTGTGTGTGTGTCTGTGTGTGTCTGTATGTGTACATGATTGAGTAGTGATGTATCTAAAACATGTTTTGATAAATGCAGATGAAAAGAAAGCAAGCAAAACTCTTTGCACATTGAACTTGAAGAAGTACATGTATGACAGAATAGATTTCTTTTTGTTTTGGCTTAAATTCATCGCGTGGCAATAATTTCTGTAGCCTCAATACCCAGGCCATAAAGCGGTAAAGTGAAAGCTGGGACAATAATTTTTCAATCCCCAATAGAGCAAGGCATACAGGCAGACTGACAGACAACGGACAGACATAAAGATAGAAAGACAGAAAATAAGACTGTCCCAAAGGTTTCCCCTGTCAAAGATAGAAAGTCAGAAGATAAGACTGTCCCAAAGGTCTCCCCTTTCAAAGATAGAAAGAAAGAAAATAAAAAATATCCCAAAGGTCTCCCCAGTCCAAGATAGAAAGAAAGAAAATAAAAAATATCCCAAAGATCTCCCCGGTCAAAGATAGAAAGAAAGAAAATAAAAAATATCCCAAAGATCTCCCCGGTCAAAGATAGAAAGAAAGAAAATAAAAATACCCCAAAAATCTCCCCTGTCAAAGATAGAAAGACAGAAAATGAAAATATCCCACCAAAGGTCTCCCCTTCTCATGGAGGCACGCGATGTCCAGAAGTACTCACTAACTCGCCATCCACAGACGCCATGACTATCTGGGTGGTGTAGTGTTACGGGTGGAGAGTCCGTGGGTGCGGGGCCGGGGCTCGCCCGGGGTCTAATCAGGCCTGTCGTATGCCGCGTCATGGCGGCGCGAGGAAGTCAGTACAGGGCTCTGGACGCGCGCGCTTCCGGCGGATTTGCATATCAGCTCTGGGGTGGAACCCAGAGGCTGGCGATAAGGGATCTCGTGATGGCTGGGACATGTGTGTTGGGAGGAGGGCTCTATGTATGTCTGTGTGAGAGAGAGAGAGAGAGTAGAGAAAAAAAGAAAAAAGGAAAAAAACGTGAGAAAGTGAAAGAAAAGAGTAGTATGTAATGGACGAGTGTTTGTATTTGTGCGTGTGTGCTGTTCAGGGAAGGAAGAGATATAGAGGAGGGAATAAAAGAAAGAAAGGAAGAGAAAAGGAAGTATAGAATGTAGACAGAGGAATAGAACATGTCACAGCAAGAGGGAGAAAGAAAAGCAAGCACGTAATGAAATGGCATTTGCGCGTATGTGCATGTTTGAATAGGACACTGTTTGTGCGCGCCTTGGGGAAAGGAAAGAAACAAGGAAAGAGAACGAGAGAGAGAGAGAGAGAGAGAGAGCGAGAGAGAGAGAGAGAGAGACCGAGATAGAGAGAGAGGGGGGAGAACAAAAGAATGAAGGAAACGAAGGAGGGAGTCAAGCTCAGGGGAAAGTATGGTTCTTGATGGGATAGTAATTGCTGTTTATATGCACGCGTGGAATTTTGGATGTTTGTATGCACGTGAGAGAAAGAAAAGAAAGAAGGCATGGGAAGAGAACAAAATAAACACAGAGAGAGAGAGAGAGAGAGAGAGAGAGCAAGAGAAAGAGAAAGGGGGTAGGATGGGGTGAGTTGGTTGGGATACTCAATGAAGGCTTCGTGTCATGACGAAAGAGGCTGTCATGTCAAACATGAGTTTGATAATGGAGTGGCTTCTGTGTGTGCTTGTGCTGAGAATGGGGAGGGGGGGGGGGGACAAAGACAGGGCTTCGTGAGCGCATTGGCAGAGAGGAGTAGAGAAAGAGAGAGAGAGAGAGAGAGAGAGATAGATAGAGGGGGCGCAGAGACAGAGCAGGGGGACTTTAATTCATGAAACCTGCGAGTGAACCGGTCGACCTGCGAGTGAACCGGTCGAAAAAGAAAGGTGTTACCACCGAAACAAAGTTGAAGAAAAAGTTTGAGTTATAGAAAAAGAGAGAGGTAGATAGAAAGAAGTAAAAATAGCAAGAACCAACGAGCACATTACGTTGGTTGTTTTGCATACGGGCGAATAGTACAATGACTTTAGTGGGATATTCGCCTCTTTGCTATACAATCAGCGATTAATATTATGGCAAAGAGTAACGGTTTCCCAGAAACGGCTGAAGTGTCCCAGCTATACATGCCTGTCAAGCACGCGCACGGCTTGCTCGCTGAGAGGTGGACACGCTAGCCTCGCTTGCTCACTGTGAAGTGGACACGCTAGCCTCGCTTGCTCACTGTGAGAGGACAAAGTGGGCGGACCAGGTGTGGCGGAGGGCGGGAACTCATCACCTGCTGCTACAGGCTTCAGGTGGAGACACCGGCGATGTCGCGGGAGACTTTTGTCACACTGATGTCTCCGGCCCCTGGCGTGTTTTATGGCTTGATAGGAGGAGGCTGTGTGTGAGTTTGGTGCGATGTCTTTTGGTGCCAGCCAGTAATTGGGATATGCGCTGTATAAATGCAATCCATTATTATTAATCCATTAGTGTAGGGTCAATGTCGAGTGAAGAAGTAACGGGATGGTATATTGTTATTCGGGGGTGTGCGTCTTTCTCCAGAGAATCAATGCGGTGCTTAATGAGACGCGTAGCAAGAGATTTTGTCTGGGTCATTGTGATATTTGTAGACTGTTGTAGATTGATATTTTTTTCTTACAACAATGATTCTCTCCTCTGTTCACTTGAAATATCTCTGTCTCTCTGGCCTTACCTCTGTCTCATTATCCCTCTGTTTGCTTTTCCCTCTCCCTCTGTTCTCTCTCTCCCTCTCTCTCTCTCTCTCTCTCTCTCTCTCTCTCTCTCTCTCTCTCTCTCTCTTTCATTGTCTTAATCATAGACACAGAAATAATCGCCAGTTCCCATCGGCTCCCTCCAACTGCCCTTTAATCAGTGCCTGTGTACGTGTCAGTGTGTGTGTGCGCGGGGGTGTGTCTGTGAGTCATAGAGAAAGCCACCCTCATTATTGCATTCCGTCATTTCGCTCAAATCGTCAGCCCCAAATGGGAGTTGTGACCCTCCAACGCTCGCATTGAGGAGGGACATGGCGAGTGAGGGGGGACAGCGAGACCCCATGCTGTGTACTGTTCTCTCTCACTCTTTCTTTCCCTATTTGTCTCTCTCTCTCTCTCTCTCTCTCTCTCTCTCTCTCTCTCTTTCTCTCTTCATTCTATATTTATTCATTTATTTCTCGGTGTGGTTGTCAATGAGCGTTTGTGGACGTGCCCGCGTGATATTGCTCACAAGTGAGTGGGGTTTTTTTTTGGTGTGCTTGCATGTACGCCTGTGTGCTCGTCGGTCTGCGCACGAGTTGTGTGTGTGTGTGTGTGTGTGTGTGTGTATGTGTGTGTGTGTGCTAGCTGGTGAGTGCATGTTGGTGAGTGCATGTTGGTGTGTGCTCGCACGCGTGCCCGGGTGAGTGTGCCTGCCCCCACCATCTGGCCCAGTGTTTGTACTGCCGGACACCGCCCGTGATCTCTGGACACGGAGACTCGAGTCTCTGGAAGCTCGTCACATCGCTCTCTCTCTCTCTCTCTCTCTCTCTCTCTCTCTCTCTCTCTTTCTCTTTCTCTCTTTTTCTCTCTCTCTCTCTTTTTCTCTCTCTTTCTCTTTCTCTCTCTCTCTTTCTCTCTCTCTTTCTCTCTCCCTCTCTCTCTCTCTCCCTTATCTAATTTTCGGTCGCCTTATCTGTTTTTCTCTCTCTCTCTCTCTCTCTTTATCTATCTATAAAGCCCACTTGTACTGTTTTTTCTGTCCTCCATATTATGTACATTCAGCGTTTGAGAGATAGAACGAGATAGAGAGAGTGAGAGAGGGGGGGGGAGTAGGGTAGATAGGGAAGACTGCCAGAAGAATGTCTGCGGATTCAATATTTACTATTTTATTTGTTTTATGTATACAAATGCTACGGGGGAGTTGTCTCACACGCGAGGTCGCACCGATGTGATAAAGAAAAGACAAAGTGTACTGATGAGATTGAATCAAAGAGAAACGCGCCAACTTCGATGCGCAGCTCGATTATTATAGACTCCAGATCTCTGTACGTCTACCCGCGAAATCATAACGCCATCAAGTTTTTCATCTAGACACGACCTTTGCCCACAGACACACCGGCGCCGTGTGATGATTAGGAGGCGTGGATACGATGGCGAAAACTACTAGGTACAGGGCGAAGCGGATAAGAGATTAAAGCGATAGTATGTGGCTCATCTAACATCTTCTGGAAGTGCATCGTCTTGCGTAGAGGACATTGACTTAAAGTCTGGTGCAATAAGCAAAGTTGTTGAATCAACTGCCGCTATTTTATGAACTTTGCGTCCGAGTTAATGTTTCTTTTCGTTTGCATAATGTTAGGTCAGAATGCTAGTACATATAAATTTAATTGTGTATTTTTTTGGGGGGAAAAGAATTACTCATCACAACCCCAAAGCACAGTATAACATACGGTCAAACGTGTCTAAGACTAAGACGACCACCCAATATCTAAAAAAAAAAGTGGTCGTTTAAGACAGGCAGTCGTCTTCGACAGAAGTAATATATATAGAAGAAATGTAATTTAGGAGTCTGTAGAAAGTGGTCGTCTGATACAGGTGGTCGCTTGAGCAGGTTCAACTCTTAATGTCAATGGATAAATCCATCTATCCACCCCTGTTTTTGTTTGTACCCGCTTGTTCCTAGACTGTGTTATAATGGCAATGGTGTTATTTCGTAGTAGGGGCTACATTGTATTTTTGCGAACGAACATTTATCTTTCTACTCTCCGCATGGAGCCAACCTTATCTCATTTATCTTATGTCCTCCACCCGCCCACCGGCCCGCCCGCCCTCCCACCCAGAACCCCGCCTTCCTCCCCCCTCACAATCTAGTGACTTTTCGAGGACTCGGTGAGATAGTGCGGGAAATTACTTGTCAAGAGGCGTCCAGCTGAGGAGAGTACTTGGGGGGAAAGGGGGGGGGGCGATGGAAGGGGGATTGGGGCTTTCCCTAGTGGTACCAAGACCAAGAGACCCTCGCACGAGTCCTATCGATCCATCCTGATAAGGAACCGCTGCGATAAGGTGGAAAGGACGAAAACGTGAAGAAAGAAAAACATTATTCAGTCTGGACCATTTAAATTTAAAAGCGTTACAATTTCTTTTTGAGTTCGTCTTTGGCTTTTTTTAAAAACTATGCAGGCGGTTTTTTTGTTGTTTTTTCTCATCTCTGTCTTTTGTCTGAGTACTCGTCTGTCTACGGGATTATCCTGAATGATGTAGTTTTGAGATATACATGTACGTGACGTCACGTATTGACCATGTACACCCAAATAGAGATGGAGATGGGGATAGAGAGAGAGCGGGCGGAGGAGAGATAGTAAACTTATTGAGGAGATAAAAAAATGTATTTAGATAGTGTATTATTTGATAGCAAGATAGAGAGAGAGAGAGAGAAAAGAGAGAGAGAGAGAGAGAAAGAGAGAACAGACAAGGACTTACAGACGGAAGCGAAGATTTGGCTCAAAAGCTGCAAATCTTACGCTGTACAGATAGACAAGCGCCTGAAAAGTTTTCACCTTGATCGCTTTTCTGACGCATACACGCAGTCGTTGAGTACTAGGGCCAGTCAAATGTAGCCGGAAGTCGAATAAGACATCATATTTAAGATCTTTTCTTCAAAAATAGTGTTCAGTGGAAACCCCACGATGGGTCTTTACGGGATCTCTCAGAATAGCTCCGATCCGCTTATTGGTCGTCTCGACGGTACAGCTAAGCGAAAGGACCAATGGGGTGCCTGTAATCCTCTCACGTCACAACAAGGCAGACGGTCTAGACCTTGCCAAGAGTCTTTTGACTCTTTCTTTTTTCTTTTTTCTTTTTTGTTGTTTTTTTGTTGTTGCAAAAGTCAGGATTAAAAGGTACCTTACTTAAGAAAGTTCGAGCGGTAGAATAAACTAGTGTCGTTTCTACGGTAGCATCATTATTCTTTAGCTTCAAGAATTAACCAGTAGCTCAGCTTTTGAGTTGACAATAATTATCGAGATTGCCTAAAGAGCTGAACAAACATAGCAGATTTTGAGCGACTGACTCGTGTTTCAAGAGAGACAAAGAATCCCCTGTAGATTGAACCTTCACGCCTATTTAAAGTAAAAACTGACGCGCGACTTACAGTTGTGCTTGTATTATGAGAGGATGCACACGATCATGATAATATACAAAATGTACCGATACATGGCCATACCCAGTGCTAAAAAAGTATGACATCAGATAGCTTGAAAAGTGTGGGGAAGTTGTCAAAAGGTGGGCAGCACGTGTAAGAATGGCGGTGAATATCGTCAGCTATGCTATACTAGCAGGCAAACCTATGGAAACATGATTGTACGGTTTAATCATTCAAGCCAGTTTTATTTTTGTATGATGTTTAAGAAACAAATGCGCCGATAGGTATAAAGAGCAAAATTGAGAGAGATGGAGAGAGAGAGTGAGAGAGAGAGAGAGAGAGAAAAGAGAGAAAGAAGCATCATGGCTGTCAAAGTATTGCGATCATGCGCTAACCACTTGGCACTGTATCGCAGACCCTGCCCGGAAGCTCATCAACATCACAATATTGCTAACTTCAGCAACATCAAAATAACAAGTAACTGTAACCTCGAAGTAAAAAGTCTGGTTCGAGTTCATCATAATAATGTGTTTCCTGAAGCCCCAAGAATTTCCTCGGTCACCCAACTCGCGTAGGAGGTTGACAAATGACCTCTTTCCCACTTTCTCCCTCTCCCTCTCCCTTTTTCTCTCTCTCTATCTCTGTCTTTCTTTGTATCTCTCTGTCTATTCCATACCTTCCAGGCTTCTACCTTTCAGTCTATTGCTATCTCCTCCCTACTTTTCTGTCTCCTCCCCTACTCTTCCACTTTATGCGTTTCTATTTATTCCTTCTCTCTTTTACTCTTCCTTTCCCTTTCTTTTTCTTTGTCCCTCTCACTTTCTCTTTCTTTCATCCCAACCTAGAGTCCACGATGAAAGAGGCCCCAGGCAGCCATTAAAAATCTTGTTTTTCAATCCGCGTCGGTCTCAGAGACGGATATTATCGTCTTGCTCTACAAGACAAGACAGACGTCTTGATTTTCTAGCGTTTGCCTCATTGCCTGTTTGTTTGTTTGCTTGTCTGTGTGTTTGTTTGCCTGGACTGTGTTTTAGTTTCCGTGTACCGTGTCTGGGCTGAACATAAAGCTGAGCGGTTTGTTTCTTAGGCGTTACAATATCTGGCTTAAAGTGTTGATATTTTCGAGAATTTAGCATGTATTAATGTATTTGGTAACTATTTTGTGTATGTTCTTTTGACGTATCGTAAGCACCGACAAATGTCGTCTTTCAATATTTTGAACCGATTTCGAATTTGCACCACGATAAAATATGTCGCTGGAAGCGCCCTTACCCGCCCAGTTAATGTGCTATTTTTGTCCAAACAATTGTTCTGACCTTTAGAGGATTGACGGTAAATGCATCATTTGGTTTAGATTCTTTACTCTTTCCGTTGACATTGCGGTTTTGCTAGGGCTGAGTTAGATTCTTCTTTTATTTGGGTGTGGGTGGGTGTATTGGAAGGATTGGCAGAAAATCTGTGTGTGAGTTTGTGTAATGTGTATTTACGCGTCTGTATGCGTGTGTACGAGAGAGAAAGTGGTTAAAACAGCTCTGGTGTCCCTATAAATAAATATCTCGAAACGAGAGAGGAAGTGTTGGTTTTGGGTGGGGTTTTTTTTATATATTGAAGTGCACATTTCTTGTAGAAATCTTTCTATGGGCCGGAGTTTGCATGACGCTGACACGATCTCACTCTAATACATCGGACGTTTATTTTGCCATCTTTGCCATCACTTCCCGGGACAAATCTACGCACGATTCGGCGTCTGTGGTGTAATGGTTAAGCTCTTCACCTATCACGCAAATGACCGTTTGGTCCCGTTGACCCGGTCTGCTTGGATCCAGCCTATAACGCTTTACGAGACGTTACAAAACTAGGACATGTATCATCCAGGCATTGAGCTATGTCGAGAAGTTGTATTTAGAGACCCCTTAGTTCCCACACCGGACACCCGGCTAGCTGTGACGTGGAGATGTCAAACAGCTGGCCGGGCAGTGTGGGGAAAACTGTCGCTCTGGAGCCACGGGGAGGTCAGCGCCTGTCACATGGTGGCCTTTTGCCGCGTCACGACCCGGGCAGCCTCACAATGGCGGGAGGATACGGTGTGGACGTGAGGGACTACGGGGTTATCATGGGGGATAGGAAGGGGGGGGGAGGAGAGAGAGGAGGAGTTGGAGAGATATTAGTCAGAGGTTAAAGAGCGCCAGCTTCTTTTACTGTTTTAGCCATGATGAAGAGAGATAAATGTGTATAGAGATTTGGTTTGGTTTTGGTTTAACGCCCCATGCAACTCTGTAGGGTCATTTACGTCCACCGATACCCCCGTGTATAGAGAGCTCAGAGATAGAGAGGATGGGATAAAGAAAGGGGGATATCGAAAGAGAGATGGTGACATAGTAAGAGAATTAGATAGAAAGAAAATCGCACAGAACGACAAGGGGGAAGAGGAGTAATAAAATGAAAATACGCTTTGTATAGCAAAGTCACAGTGATGTACGAATTGCCTAAGAAGTTGCAAGATTATCGATCTGTTAATAATAGATGCGCGTATATGAAAATACGCATTGTCTAATATTACCGAGGCAAATATTTCCCGGACCGTGAGCAATACTTGTTTTTCGACCCTAAACCTTAGACTGGCCCAGAGCAAGTATAAAGGAGACGAGACATAAACTGTTGTTTTAAGGTGCCTTCATGCAGGCATCTCGTTGGAAAATTAATAATCTGAACGGAAATTTGCTAAGTTATTGAAAAATCGGCGACAGATAAATGAATTTGTTTTAAAAAATAAATAGATAAAGTGTTGTCTTCAAGTAGGCTAGGACCAAGTAGAGTCTTGATCAAGGCGTAGACGTGTACATACCGTGTTCGGAAGTCAGTAAAGTCAGGCCAACGAGCGGGTCCCATTATTTCGGAGTCCCCTGCATCAATGTGACAGCATCTTCGTGTGTGTGTGTGTGTGTGTGTGTGTGTGTGTGTGTGTGTGTGTGTGTGTGTGTGTGTGTGTGTGTGTGTG
>JAUKPP010259128.1:0-12012 GCA_032273245.1 Phyllaplysia taylori
AAGCAACAAGTGCGAAGATAGGGAGTACACAGCTCATACACCAAGGCTTGGCAAATGTACACCGTTCGGTATATAATGTGATAAAATACGCTGTGATCGGTAAAGTTAGCGAGGGGTGGGGGCGGGCTATTGTTTCAAGCACATGGGATAGGGAGCTTTGGGTTCAGAATAATGTACCACAACTAGGGCTAAAGGGGATAGGTGAGTGAGTGAAGAAAGATGGATGGACACAGAAAATAGAAAGTGGGAGACAAAGAAATGAAGAAATAGTAAGAGAAAGATCAATGGAGAAATAGAAAAAAGAAAGCACAAGAGAGAGGACAAATCAAACATAATAGATATAAGATGACCAGAGAGACACAGAAAAAGTGAGAGAAAGACGGAGGAAGATAGAAAGGAGAAAGTCAGAGAGATGATGAATTCACAAGAGTTATCAACAAGTTAGACAAACCAAACCAAAAACTCTAGCAATTAGAGTGCGTTAGGCTCACACTACATGCTGTTATCATTTCTTCAACAAACATACTGGCATGGCGGGAATTGCAAAGTATATGTCAGTAATTACATGAACTCAAGAATATGGTGCTCAAATAGCAGCGCGCAGTATCTTTTATAGCATTGGGATAGTGCTTACTAAAGGCAGTGAAGAAATGTTACCAAAATCAAAGTAAATAAGCATCTAAAAAATCGGCTTTGGCAAATAAAAAGGTGCTGAATTGGTTAATGCTATTTATAAATGCACTGAGATCTGTGAAAAATCATCTTTTGAATAAAAGAGAAATTTATATATCTGTAAGAAGTTGGTGGAAGAGAAAAACCCACTGCTTAAAAGCAGAGATGACAGCATTCATTGAAATGTGGATGTATAGGATCTGGTTTGAGCTTTGATCATAATTATAATGATGATGATTGTATTTATTTACAATCCCTTATAAAATCATTCTTTAACAACTTTTCTGAATATAAATCTCTCATAATAAATGGTTTGTGACTGGCTGCAATTCTCTATAATTAAAGCCATCAATATTTCATGACAGAGGGTAGTAGGATTCCTGTTCATACTTGTTTCAACATTATCCACAACAGTTATTTAAAATCAATTATCAGTCAATCCTATCTATTAACCTTATCAACATCAACAACTTACATCACAACCAAACTCAGCATTCTCAAGTACATAAGTACTAAAAAAAAAGGTTCTGTAGTTTGGAAATTATGCGTCCATTATCTTCCCTTCAACAAATTACCAAATCTTAGGTTATGAGCTATAGCTTTGAAACCTTTCTCTTCTCAATGACCTCTTCCTTTCATCTGACTTATTGTTACTTTAATCCCAAGATCGAAAGAAATACTGGTTGCTCTGGGGCTTGCTTATCTCATGACATTTATGGAGACAAAAACGTTTGCAAATACTGTAAGCAATTTTGTAATGATTTACTTTAGGTTTTTTTAACCAATGTACTGTACCCAATGCAGAGGTGTTACAAACACTAATTCCAAATATTCCACCACTTAAATTACATCTGGCAACCGCTGAAGACACCAGAAACTAAGCCTTTACCTTACAAAAAGTTTCTTAAATCATGGTATATTACCCCCTTGCCTGTCAGGCATCATAGACATTAGTTTCAAAGGTTCCATCACACTCAAATCACACAGGGTAATTGCTGAAGTCACAACAAAAGCTGATCTGAGAACTTACCTTCCTCGTGCTCTCCATCTCCGTGATGCAGAGAGGGCTCGTAAGCTGCCAGCTGAGCGACTGGCACTGTGGTCATGGGAAAGTTCTCCCGTCCAACACGCTTACGCTCTTCCTCCGCCAGCAAGGCCTTGCGGATCATCTCCTGCTGCTGCTTACGGCGAGTAGTGGTGGCCGTCACCAAAGATTTCTGGGGGGGGAACATAGTGCCATAAAACATGTTAAAGCAATGGCTTGGCATTTTGAAATAGGTTTCATCTTCAGAGAGAGTACTTTCAAAGCAAGGAAATCATAGAATAGTTTTTGTTTTTATGACTTGGAATCCATGTTGAAAGTTGAAACAATATGTGAGAGACCAATGCAAAGACTGTGCAATGTAGTGCAAACCAACAAAATCTCTCCCTGGTACAGCCGCGACAGTTTTGAAACCTATAACTTCCTGTTTTATAATTTCACGTTGTCCATTTTCATCTACTACAATCAATTATGTTCTCATAATCAAAGCTGTTTCTTGCAGCAACCTGCACAAAAGGGATGAATAATGCGTTTTTATAGAAATGTCCAAATGTCTAAATAACTTGCTAGAAAACACTCAAAGCTACAGGCTAAGGGCTAAGGACACTGCAAGGTTACCGTCTCCTCCTGGTTCACAGTGACTTCCTCAATCTTTGTCTTGAAATGTGGCATCCACGGGGGGTCAATCACCGTCAGACTGGGCAGTCCAATGGTGGGAGAGGGCAGAGTGAAGTCAATGCTGGGTGGTGGCAGCTGAAAGTGCAAGGGGAAGATATGCAGAGTTGTTTTTCCTTTTTTTTTTCACTCTGTGATATGTAAGAAGCAATCATGAACACTATGTAAGACGAACTCAAATGCCAGTTACTCAATTTCCTGTTGCCATGGACGGCTGAAGCACTTTTTGGTCAGGCAAACACATCTGAAAATAAAAACTAACCTTTCATATTTGACCACAAAAAGGTAGATAAACACTTCCCTTTTCAGGTTAAAAAAAGAGTCAGAGAGCAAATTATATACAATCATGAGGGAAGGAGGATAAAAGATCAAACCCATCGAGAATTACCGTAACACCACAAAATGTTGGAATTTCTTTAGAACAAATGTATTACTGCTATTGCTGCACAAGTCCTTCAATTGTACCATATCAAGAGGTTGAATGTACATGGGAGCTCACCTTAAAATAATTGTTGGCACCTTCTTCCATTCTTGGCCACACCTGGTAACGAAACTTCCACAGGGCTCCAAATCTGAGGTACGAAGAGAAAAAAAAATGTTTTTGGATTGATTTTTTCATCCATTTCAACAATGTATGGGGTAGACCTTACATCCTGGGCAATCCTTTGAACACATGTTGTTACGCTGCAACCTAATTTGCTCCATTGCTAGCTGTGCTAAAAAAATGGCCTTAGGCAATGAGAATATCTAAATCCTTCTCAGGTATTTTCAAACTGTTAATAAACAGGCAGACTTACACACAGACAAGGTAAAATGCCCCAACACCTTGTTCAATCACCTCAGACTTTTCTGTAAAGTGTTTTTGCACAACCTGCATGTGAACTCAGAGATTATAAAACACATGCACGACACACAAAAATAAAAAACAGAGACTAGAAGGATGGGACTCCCAACACAGGGGGATGTATGGATAAGAATGCATAAAAACTTGTGCTGTACTGAATATTTTTTTCTACAGCACGACAAATGAAGTCCACCTACCTCAGCACAGCATTGATGCGTTGGCTTGTTTCCTCATGCTGAAGCTCCTTGATTATCATGTTCCGAGCTTTGTCTGATGACTTGGCCGAAGACAGGAGGAATACAGATGCTGATGAAATAAAGTTAGACGTGTTGTTTTCTCCACTATACTGCTTGTCAACTTAAACACACTCAAAGAGCTGACAAAACGAGTGGTTAAGTTGTGTTATCTAGCATGAAAATGTAAAGTAACAAAAAAAAGGAAAAGGTAGATTTGGCAAATAAAAAACATGTACATTATTCTGATGGGCAAAATCCACCATAGAGGGCAGAATGAAGTCAAAAGTAGCAGCAAGAGTGCTAGACGAGTGGTCGCAAATAGTCATTCATTAATTGTTTACTTTTGTATGGCTGTGCTCCTGAGAATTCCAATGGTAACAGTCGCAAACCGTAAAATGCCAAAACTACAAGGTAGATCAATTTTCTTTTCCTGAAATTGATCGAAATCTTCCATGTGTCACATCCAAAATAAATGACAAAACAGACCTCAATGTAGAACCAAACTAATTCTTTGCTTGCTGTTCTCTCTTCAGTTTCTTCTCCATTCTTGTAAAACTAATCAACATAAACTTGCACTCATAATGAGCCTGACCACTGATGTGCAATATAAATGCACAGCTTTGCATTAAATAAGGAACAACAGCAGCACAGTACAGATCTCTATAAGAGATAAACAAAAACTGAATGTACCTGCAGCAGCCGCCAACTCTTGGTCACTTTCCAGCATGAGCTCCCAGGCCACAGGCATGATGTCAATGAAGTGCTCCACATTCAGCACTGGCGCTGCTTTGGTCAGAATAGCCATAGGACACTGTGTCAAACGCTGGGCCTAAAAGTGTAAAAAAGTGGATGAAAATACAATATAATCCTGCTAGAATGTGCTTGATATATATCTTACTCTCACTAAAACATATTCTTATCCATCCTAAATCCCAATAATACTAACATAATATTTGTAAAGCACAAATTCCTATTCAACAGCAAGCATTATCCTCATATCAACATGTACTTGGTGAGAAAGCTGCAAAATGTTCACTCTTTAAGTCTTAGATTTGACGAGGCCTGGAGGAAAACCAATGATACAGCTGCTCACATATCCTCTAGCTCTTAGCAGACAAACGCCTTAACAACTAGACCACCCTCTCACCTGTGATATCAAGTACTTGATGATAGGAGGGTCTTCCTTTGCTTCTTTGGGCTTGTCATCTTTTTTCCAGGAAGAGTTCAGCTTGAGCTTCGTCAGTGACACATCAGTTTTGATCTTTTCCAACAGCGGAGTGCTCTCTCTGCGTCTCTGAGCCGGGGAAGTCACCTGGAAAATGGATTCCTGCACAACAAGACAAATCATCATGATTCAGCAGAGTGCAAGTGTGGAGGTGATGGAGTATCGTTCCTCTTGTTTTCATAAACAAGAAAAGAAAGAGAGTAAGGGATGAGGAGAGGGAGAGAAAGAGTGTGGGAGAACAAGGGAAAGAAAGAGAGAAAATGAGGAAGGCAGAAAGAGAGACAGAGAACAAGAGGGAGAGAGAAAGCAAGGAAGATCGAGGGAGAGAAGCGAGAAGGACAGAGAGAGAGAGGGGAGGGAGGAAAGAACAAGAGGCTGAGAGAGAAAATGAAAAAGACAGAGAGAGAGAGAGAGAGAGAGAGGGGGGGGGGAGAGAGACAGAAAGAGACAGATTAAGAGAGAGAGAGAGAGAGAGAGAGAGAGAGAGAGAGGAAGAAAAAGAAAATTGTAAGAGAGAGAACATTGAACAAACTCCATAGACAGTATTTTATTTCGTGTAGGGTGTAGCTGGCCCGGCTAGCCTATCCCACCTCACAGCATCATAACTCAACTTGCTATTGTGTGAGTTTTAGCAAATTCTATGATGCAATTACAAGCTAACTACCAGAGTTGACACACAAAACACACACCAGGCTGAAAATAGTCCCGGATCTTTTGGGACCAAAAGGCCATTACCCAAGCTCGAAATGCGTTCAGGAAAAAACAGTAATTAATACCAAACGCATCAAATAATGGAAATATTAATAACCACATCCCTTTTAACTAAAACATCACAAACATACCATGCATTTCCAAGTCTTTGCAACCCCTTAAAAGAAACATATAGGCCAACTAAAGTTTAAACAACATACCCGCCGTTTCAGCTTCTCCTTCAAAGTGTCTTTGCGACCGTTGGAGCTCTTGCTAATGTCTCTCTCATCCTCCTCTGTCGACTCATAAATCTTCCTGATGGCAGTGGTGAGTCGAGAGCAAGAGCGGCGCTGTCTCTCATAGCAGTTCGGGTGACAGTAGTTCTGGTGGTTGCAGATGAAGTTGGAAAGGTTTGCCAACTGTACCACCACCTGAAGGAGATAAGGAAAGGAAAATAAAAAATTACAGATATTGTTGAATAAAAATTTGTCTTCATATTATAGAATGAAATTTGTCTTCTCTTTTTGTGGACAGTGAAAAGTTCATTGCAATCCTATTACAAATTTGCTAGAATTGGACTGGTCCATTTAAATTAATCAATTGATATTATATTACTCTAAAGTTTTGCCAGTGAGACATAATTGCACTGCAGAGTAATATCACTTGGGAGACAAACTTATGTTTTTTAGGTTGATTTCGGTTGTTATATTCAGGGTGCAGCATTTTTATAAAAAAAAAAAAAAGATTCTGGACATGTTTGTGCCAGCTAAAATCACTATCCACAGTTCAAGAATCGGAGATACTTATCTCATTTCAGGGTAACCTATTCTACCTATTACCCCACATATCTTATCTAAACTCTCTTATCTCAACTTACATGATCTTATCATATACCTCCACTTATCTTGTTTTATGTTATCAATGCTCATCTGATCTATGTACTGGATTGTGGATTCTTAAGTGGATCAGTCTCTTATAAAAAGGGCTCTTTGTAGCAAACCACTGTACATCAAGATGCATACTATTTGCTCCGATACATAAAGACATTGAAACGAAATTACACGGTCTACGTGATCTATGCACTGACCTTGATCCAGGGCAGGTTGGTGTAGAGATGTTCCTCCTCCATCTCCATCTCTTTGTCTCCCGGCGACTCCTGTGTGTCGTCACTGAGCATCGCCACGGACTCGCTGTCCTCCCCCGTCAGACCACCGCCGAGACCTCCACCCGGCTCATCCTCCATGAATTTCCCATCAGACTGGAGCGAGTGGCTGCTGATCTTACGAGACTTGATGCTGCTCTGCTTCATGCCTGGAAGTTCACAGGTACGAAGGTCAGTGATCCAGTTCTCCGAAACAACTATCACCTCAATTATTTGGCTCATTGTCACCCCAGAATCGCTTTACTGCAACATAAGTGTTCTAGAAAGTGAAAACTATGACATCTATACACAGAGTAAGACAGAGCTAGAGTGATGACGTAGACAGAAGGATGCTCCTCATCTTTGTAAAACATGGCCCCCATTGAGCGTAACCGATAGAGCATTCAAAAGGGGCGTAACTTGTGGAAAAATTAGAAGACCCATATGGTGATAATAAAAAGAACCAATACGAAAGAAAAACTCTTTTGTGTTTCTCCAACTATTTTTTAACATATAGCCCATAATGAGATTTGCCTGACAACAATATGGCTTCTATAAAGCCTGACAACAATATGCTTCTATATATTCTTTTGTGGCTGCACAGCGCTTGGGAAATATGTATCTCTATGCATCTATATTACTTAAAGAGTTGTAGACGTCACAGTGTTCAATTACCAGAAATTTGGAGATGGGCTAAAGTGTGAGTGAGGTAACAACATGACCGACAAAATCTTTTATTCGTATGAATTATCAATAAAAATGTCGTCAAAGAAAAACTTCCTATTTTACAACCACTGTGAAAGTTTGGTGGATTTCCAAAGTAAGAGAGACATTAAAAAAGAATTACTTAACCAACTAATTGCTGAAGTTTCCAAGCAGGTTCAATTCTTTCTAGCCATATTGTTATAGGGTGCATATTGGTGTTAAATATTCAACAACTCCCCCCTGATAGGCAAATCATGGCACCAGCATCTGTAATGTAATAGTTAGGCTCTTCACCTATCACACATAAGACTGGAGTTCAATTCACAATTAGGGATGAGCATCTGTGTCTTTCTGCTAGGACCCATCCCTCTAAGCCTAGGTTGGCCCTAATGAGAGGGTCGAAGTAGCCAGTCTCATAAATGACCATACAGTGTTGCAAGAGACATAAAACTAAATACAAAAACAAAATAGATCATGATAAAGTATATAAATCTTTATCAAAAGCTAAGACTACAGTAAGAAGTATTGCAACAATTGAAAGCTGGCAAGAAACCTCTTGTGGGTATTTTCCTGGTCAAATTGAAGAACACTTACAACATTCCACTAAAATTAGTTTGGGAATGGTTATAAGTTGCAGCCTGCAGCTACTGGTATGAATGTGTAAATACAGTGTTTAGCCATGTTTTTAATGCTGCAGAGGTGGAGGGGTGAGTAAATGATTGCACTGCGTATATAGCACATCGTACAGCAAGGATATGTGCAATATACAAGGGAACATAACATCATAACTATCATTACAAAAAAATCTTAGATATTTCCAAATATAGAGGTATCCATCTAAGAGCCCTGATCTTCGATGACGAAAAGGAGAGAGACACGGGCATGTACATTAACTTCCAACCGTGAGGATGAGGCGTTCTATCAAACTTCACGTTTTAAGTGTATATAGAGCCAATAAGAAAATTGTCATTTGGGATATGCACCATTGGGATACCGGTTTGAAACAGAAATATCATGGTCCAACTCCCAAATCTTCATAACCCATGTAGTCCACTTCTCTAGAATCAACTCTTCCTTGGACCCTGTGACCAACCACATCCCTTTTTCATTCTGGTAAACCAAAACTTTGGGATCAAATGAAAGATAAAGTTTTTGCTACAAAAACAAAGTGTTCTGACACAAGACACAAGTGCCAGAAATATCAAGCTGTTCAGTGGCTTTGTCTCAATATAAACAGGCCACTCCCACAAGTGATTACATTAAACCCCATTTGAACATTTCAGTTTGTTTCGATGGTGGGTTCTAATGTGGATTAGGCTCTTATAAAAAGGGCTCTTAGTAGCAAACCACTGTACATCAAGATACATACTATTTGCTCCAACACATAAAGACATTGAAACAAAATTTATAAAAAAATCTGTGCATACATCAATGTGAAGAAGTCGCTACAAAAACTCCTCAAAAACTCCTCTATTCCAACTCCAGTGTTTGAATAAGTTGAACTTGTTACATCAACATCTTTGAAAGAGCTGTAGATGTCACAAATTGGACTAGCCAGAACATTGGAGACAGAATAAAGTCATTTTGTGTCAATGAAGATTTAACAGAGGAAAAAACCTCCAACATTGGTTAGTTGGTGCTTGTGCAATGATGGTGCTGAAGAAAAAACATAACAATGCTTTCCACTTATGTTATGAACATGGGCATACAGTGTGCTATAAGAAGAGGACAGCAAAAGAAAATCAAACTGTGTTAGACATTTCAATATATATTAAAAAGCTACTTTGTAATGGCCGGCCATATTCTGAACAAATTTAACCATCCCCGCTCAACATTTTCTATGCACCCTATTCTGGGGTGCCTTTTCTAAAATCTTATTATCAACAAAAGAGGTAAAAAAAGAATTAAAAGAAAAACTTTACATGTGAAACTGAATTAGATTATGACCCTTAGCCCATACAGGGAATAAATCCCTGTCAAATCCCTTTCTTACTTCCAGAAACACTTTGCTGCAACCTAACCACCATCTTCCTCCTTTTTTCAAGAAGAAAACTCTTAATCACCATTCTGCCTCATTTCTCTACACAATAAGTGAAGAGAAGAACACCAAAGGATCAAAATAGTATGTGAGGTTTTAAGGCGGTGTCCATTTTCTGAACTCTACAGTGCTCGTGAACAGACAACGAAGCCATCAATTTGAAGTTGACTGACAGTACAAATTAATGAGTTTTCATGTTTGATAACAACACTGCTAAGAAGCGATTGGCTAGCCAGAAACTTCAACCAGCACTTGCTTTTGATATGGTAATCCAATATCCCTATTATTCAAAGTGAGATTCTGTGCTTTGGTTTTTGGGGTTTTGGTTTAACGCCCCACGCAACACTATAAGATCATTTACGATGCGGAGTGCTTTACAAATAACACATAAGACATCCACTGAATAATCATTTGTTCACATTCTATATGACATACACAAAAAATCGTGAGTGTTGCACATATCCCGATTAAGTCAGCGTGAGCTAAGTATACGTTAGAGAGGAAAAAGTTATCAAATTTCAGCCCCAACAGTATTTGCACAATCTGTTTACGTAGAAAATATTTCCTGCTTGCAACACAAACAAAACCCGGGTTCAACATAGAAAAAAGTCCCTTAGAATAACCAGACCATAAAGTGATATATATTTTGGGACTTAACAAGCAAAAAGTGCAAACAAATTCAAACATTTCCTCTGTAACAGGGGAAAAAAGCTCTAATAAAAATCAACCCACACTGAGTAACATTTACCAATGTACATTCAAACAAAACTCCTCCACTAACTTGGGTGTCACCAGGATTCTAACACGATGAGAAGAATGTATAAAGAGATATTGAAGCAACTCCGCCCCATCCCCTCCCCTCAGGTCCTCACCTGTATCCACACACATATTTACAGTGGGTGTAAGCATTAAACTACTTGTGACATCATAACGAATATGACACAACAGCATCTAGTGCCACAACACCAAAGATTATGAAAATTGTGTATCTTTGCCATAACAATTACGAATGATACTAACCAACTCCGTCGAAAGAACAAAAAACTTGAAGGGGGAAAAATAACAACCAAAATTCAAATTAAAATTGAACTATAAATTGTTTTCTGTGAGTTGCATTGTGTGAGTTACAGCAATCAACAGCCTTGTCACAGAAAACCTTAAAATTTGAGACAAAAAGAAAAGGGTCTTTAGCTCTTCCTAAAATAAAAAAACAGAATATAAGGAAAACAATCAATGTTCATGAAGGGTTGTATTTATTTTAAATTTTCAAGACAGCAATTTATGCCTGAACCATAGATTAAAAGTTTACACCAAAAAGTAAATTCCCAAAAGATATCTAAGACTGAACCTAAATCTGACTAGTAGAAACATAAGTATTCTTTATACTACCTCTCAGAAAAATGTTGTGGTATACAATAATTCACAAGGCTAAAACAGACACTGCAGATAAAACTTAATAAATCCAACATAACTATCTCCCTGTTTTGGGTCCCTGTTGAGTGTATTGGTCAGGTAATTTGGCTGTTTTTTTCACAAGTCTTGCATTGAATGTTCCCATATATTTCTATAAATATAATGGGAAGATGTCCAAATCTCCTGAAAAACATAATGACTTAAAGTGGTGGGAAAAATAAAATGAAACAGATTACACATCCGAGCTAAAATCTGATGAACAAAAGATTTTTAAAAAACAGACCTGTCGACAAAATTGCTCATGGTGATAAGCAAAATTATAAGAAAACAAACTGAAATATTTGACTCACTTCCGCCAGTTCCATCAGGCCTCATCAACTTGAAGCTTCTGCGAAAGCTCAAGTTGTGTCCAGTTCCTCGTCCAAAGTGACGCAGCAGCTTCTGCCTCCCTTGAGCCAGACGACGACCTGACAATGATAGCATCACATCAGAGCTCAGACTTTTCCCCCCTTGTGTCCTGATCTGGTGCCCGATGTTGGGGAAATTATCATAAACCCAAGCCAATGTGGCTGTTACATATTAATTAAGATCCCATGAAAGTAAAGAAATAGTCATAAACACAACAGACAAAACTATAAGCTGTATAATTTGTATAAACAATAAGCAAATAAAATGAATATGCATAAACAAGGAACAATAATATAGGTGTATAAACAATAAGCACTGATTAACTTGTAAAAAATAAAAAAGCAATTATCAACTATATAAACAATGTACTAAGGAAGCTGTGTAAACGAAAAGCAATATCAAAACTATAAACAATATTCACTCTGTACAGACAATCAGCTCTCTACCTTTTTTCTCCTTGTCTTCCGTATTGGTCGAAGGGTCAAGCTGGGACAGGGATGTGGTGCTGCTGTGTAGGGAGTCGGACCGTTCTGCCAACACCGCAAAGCTGATCTTCCTGTCTCCAGGACTACCCACATTACCTACACAAAGTGCAATAAGATTATATCAAACTTTTCATCATTAAATATATGTTTTGTCAAGGTTTTACAGCACTATCAGCATTATCAGGTCACTTCAGAGCCAGGAAGTAGAAAATGTGGAAAAGTAAGACTAAAGATCATTGAACTTTCATATTGTTACAACAATGCAAAGAGAGGAAAACAATAATTTATGATGAGAATGATCAGTTAGAATGCTTTGATGTACTACTGTGACCTTCATGGATTGCATGCATATTTTCATTCAGGGAAGGGAAAGAGAGAGAGAGAGAGAGAGAGAGAGAGAGAGAGAGAGAGAGAGAGAGAGAGAGAGAGAGAGAGAGA